>SKCR01009026.1:0-45000 GCA_019454045.1 Zanthoxylum bungeanum
ATCTCAATTATATAACATGACAAATAAATAGCTCAAATTGATTTGATCAGTTAAGAAACTTAATTGTGGCATAGTTGTCAGAGACACTGATAAACAAGATCGTATATCCGCACTTTTGAAGAGCGGATACCAGGACTGATTTGATTCCATTCAAATAAAGTCTACGAATCTAGTCTATTTGGGCAAAGTGCCTAAAACACTATTTACTTGGTAAAAGTGTAAATGCCACCGATCTGTTAGCCCTACTTCAGAGTGAGTAAGTGGGCCCATGTCTAGCTAGGCTAGATATGGATATGAATATTTCGTGACCTGTACGGATGTGGCATCGCGTATGGTTATGTGTTTCTTTTGAAACACAATCGGAAACTTTTAGAGTTTCGACACGAAATAGACAAATAGATCGGCTAAAGTATTAAACCGTCATGGTAAGACTGTAATGGAAAATACTTAAGCAATAAGTTTCTAGTTTTTATGAAAGAGTATAGTATTCTTTCAAAAAAGGACTCCTCCCGGAATACGTCAGTTTGACGGTGTGTCCGAACGGATTAACCGAATTTTGTTAGACATAATAAGGTTAATCACGAGTCGCTCTGAGCTACCATTTCCTTCAGAGGATAAGCTTTAAACAGTGCAAAAACTTATTTTGAATAAGGTTCCATAATAATCTGTTTGACAGATATCATTAGATATGAACGGGAAAGAAACCGGGTTTCTCATTCCTGATAATTTGGGTATGCTAGGCATATGTTTGGATGATACCAAACTAAAACCCAAATAGGATAAGTGCCAATGTAGGTTATCCTAGGGATACCATAAGTATTGTACTTATACATCTCACAAGAGAACAATTAGATTGTTACTCACCATACGGTTTTCCTGTGAGGAATACCGATATGCAGTGGTAAGTGTGAGGAGGATAGTATAACTCGATGGAAATCGGTAAGTAATACTGTTCAAGGCACTGAATCTTAATGGAACATGAATAGTTCATCCAGGATGAGACTATTACCATTAATCTTCGAATACACAAGAACCGCGTAGGTCGGACAGAGTCAGAAAACAACCTGGGGTATGGGTTTCTGATCGCACCTCATAAAGATGTCTATCTTATTGAGGAATACTAACTGACTACGTATGAGGAAGTGATACAAGGTATCAACTCCCTAATTATGGCAAAGTGCCGTATAATCCGAAATGGATTCCATGTATATCAACCAGTTTGGATACTAGTTGATGTACCACAAGGCATTGTGCCTAATGGTACTTAAAAGTCTTCTAGGAAGACATACATGGATGGCAACATACCAGCGTATAAAGCTAGGCTTTTAACGGAAAGGTATCGTTATCAACATTGTGTTGATTACGATTCAACCTTTTACCTGTTGCCACGGTAAATCCATTTGGATAATGCAGGTTATTCGATCCATGATTGGATTGAAGCAAGCATTAGGTTCTTGGAATTATCGTTTTGATATAATCATAATGGTGTACGATTTAATTCAAAACGAAAATAATTCTTGTGTATATAAGGAGGTTTGTGGGAGCGCACTGACAGTGACTGTCCTTTAAATAATGATAATACGTCATTTCTTGGAAATGATATTCCCATAAAATAAATATCGGCGAAAGCTTGGCTTTCGAAATACTCTCCTAGAAACCGTACATTGAAAAATGTACAAGACCTGGTGTATCATACGCTTTGAGCATATGGATTCACAAACAGGCCAATCCGAGTGATAGTCACTGGATTAATATTAAGAACATCCGTTAGTATCTTAGAGAACTAAGGATGTTGTCTTAGTCTATGGAGAATGAGAACTTAAAGTGACTGGGGTCACTGTAGCAAGTTTCCTATAACCGATAAAGACGACTAAAAGTCGCAAACGATACTATATAGTTTGAATAACGGTACAGTGAGCTGGAAATCTTCCAGCAAGATACTGTTACCGAATAAACAAAAATGCGGGTTGTTGCTGCAGCTGAAGCACAATAGAAGTCATTTGGGTCGATACAAATCTAATTAGATTAGATATAGTTCTGTTAGCAGCTGAGCTAGGCGTCAGCACAGGCTAAAGAATTAATGGTCTCATCAACGATCCAGATACATACTTAGATACTCATCTGATTCATTCGGATCATATATCGTGGCGATGTGATGATCGAATAAATCGCATCAAGATGATAATCATGCAAATCCGCTGACGAAAACATTTTCTCAGCAGTTTGAGCCAACCGTACATAGTTCGGGGGTGTTAGACACTCGAGTGACTGGCTATAGGCCAAGTGGGAGATTGTTGGACAATTATGACCCATAGCGTCACTATTTGTACAGATCACGGTGTTGTTGTACAAATTAACTATGTGACAAAGGAGATTATACTCTCATCATTTGTGATTAGATCACCTTAGATGTATAAATGAAGAGAGGTCCCTATGATTAGTTCCTGGACTGAGAATGATATAGAAACAGTATCAGTCACACGAAGATTAATCATTAAATATCCCTAGTCGTAGTATTATCGAGACAGGACATCGATAATGCGGAATAGGCTAGTATTGCACTTGTGCGCGTTGTGAGGGCACAACGGACCAGTTCTCATATATATATAGTATAGGATACTTATGCAAGTGCGATAGGAGGTTGTGTTTCACCGATGGTACGAGAAACAGCTTCGCTCTGGATAGACCCCTCGGAATCCCATTGGTATTATGACTATGTGTCTATGGGAGGCCGAAATCAAGGTAGGTGTGTATAGTCTTAACCTGAGACTTGCATCGCTAATACTTACGATAATCGATAGACTTTGGTCTTGGTGGTACAGGGCTTTAACCGGTTCTGCGTACACCACTTCTGGGTTTATCAGAGAGTCGTGTAGTGTATTGGGTGTGATGTCAAGACGGAAGTATCACTCCAGTCATAGTGGAGATGATGTCACGCAGGATATGGTATTAGTGCTCTTAAGTGCTGGCCGGCCATCGGGATATTATGACAAGGTCATGTATATCCGATTATAGAGACTAGTTACCAGACATCCGACATGTGCTTCGGACGAGGCAGACACTTATCCAGCCCCAGCCCTAGCACGTGACTATCCGATACTGGGCTGATATACACAATAACGGTATACTACGCTTGATACAGATCTATATATTCCTGTAAGAATATTTCTGGAGAATTGGGTAGGCATGGCGCTTTGCTAGAAGCCAACCTTGTCTTGTAAATCGGTATAAACGTAGTACGAGGTACTTACGTGTTCGGATAGTCGACAACCGTATTTACTGCCAACATATCCGGAGATCTCATGGGTCGCTTCCCGAAGATTCACCGATGACGTATAACTCGCACTTAATTAATCTGGGATTAATTAGAAGAGAGAGAAAATTAATCTGGGATTAATCACGGAGATATTTTATCTGGGATAAAATATTAATTAAAGAGAGAGAACGATTAATTTGGAATTAATCGATAAAATAATATATTTGATATATTATTAGAAATTGGATTTTGACGCGGAATTGAAATTAGATTTTAATTCGGGCGAACGAATTAATTTAGAATTAATTCGTTAGCGACGTGAATAGTGATTTCGCTAGGCGTAATCATTTAATTACAACGCGACGGAAAATTCGTTAATTTGGAATTAGCGAACCCGAGCACGGATTATTTGCGAGCGCATTCGCATTTCGAATTCGAGTGCGGCACGTAAGTCAAATCATGCGTCAAATCGTAAGTCACATCAAGCGTCAAATCAAATGTCACTTTGAGTGATGTGACAAGTTGTCATTTGATTTGAGTGATTGATGTGGTAGTTGAAAAGCATTAATGCTTTTGCTTTTAACTTTTTTTTGAAAATTGAAAAAGTGGTATATGGCTTTATTATTTTGGAAAATATAAAAGCATTTTTCACTTTTTCTTTTTCAATATCTCTCTCTCTCCTCACTTCACGTTTTTCTCCTCTCCCTCTCTTTTCCCTCCTTCTTCTTCACGGTTTGGAACCGTTTCTTCTCAAAAATTTCTGGTTGTGACCGAATTTAAAGGGAAGCAAGGTTGATGAAGAGTGCTAGCACACACCTTGGGTTATACATAGGTGATATGGAAACGAATTTATGAGCTTGGAATCCATTTTTGGAGCTTGAAGCTTTGAGCTTCCATGGAGTCATCAATGGCCGATCATGGAGGAGACCACCACCATCAAAACCGAGCAGCCCACTGGCTTGGAGAGCTGTTGCCGCGAGCTTGGAGGGAGGCAGAAAACACATCTTGTTCTTTGCATCAAATCCAATCATTGTGAGTATATGATTCCGCCATTATTCCTTGATGTATTCATGCGGTTTTTGTGCTTGATTTCATGATCTTGGGACCTATATTAGAACTCTACAGATTTCCAGCTTACTGCTCCGTTATGCAAACAAAATATGTACCTGGATTGTGACTTGCAGTCGTCTTTATCGGTTTGGAAACTTGCATCGGTATACCCAGTTACCTCAAGTTCTCCATCTCCATAGATTAAGAAAGCATCCTTAGTTCGTCTAAGATACTTAAGGATATTCTTAACCTTCATCCAGTGACCATCACCTGGATCGGCCTGATAGCGACTACACATGCTCAAAGCATACGAGACATCAGGTCGCGTACATATCATAGCATACAAGATCGATCCGACTGCCGATGCGAATGGTGTCCGACTCATGTTTTCTCTCTCATTTTGAGTTTTAGGACATATGTCCTTAGATAGAGTGACGCCATGTGACACCGGCAACAGTCCCCTCTTGGACTAATCCATATTGAATCTCTTCAACACTTTGTCAATGTATGTGCTCTGGGAGAGTCAAGTAGCTTTCTAGATCTATCCCGGTAGATCTTTATTCGTAGAATAAAGGCTGTTTCACCCAGATCCTTCATGGAGAATTTTAATGAAAGCCAAGCTTTCACCGATGTTAACATGGGAATGTCATTGCCAATAAGTAATACATCATCAACGTAAAGGACAATGAATGTCAGTGCACTCCCACTAACATTCTTATATACACAAGGATCATCCTCGTTTTGAACGAAATCATATTCTTTTATGATCTCATCAAAACATTGGTTCCAAGAACGCGATGCTTGCTTCAATCCATAAATGGATCGATTTAACTTACAAACCTTGTTTGCAAGTCTTGGTACGACAAAACCGTCAGGCTATTGCATATAAACATCCTCCAAAAGTTTTCCGTTAAGGAAAGTGGTTTTGACGTCCATCTGCCATATCTCGTAATCGAAATATGCAGCAATAGCAAGCATTATCCTAATGGATTTAATCATGGCAACTGGTGAAAAAGTTTCGTCGTAATCTACACCATGTCATTGACGATACCCTTTCGCTACAAGACTAGCTTTGTACGTTTGTATGTTGCCATCCATGACGGTCTTTTTCTTGAAGACCCATTTGTAACCAATAGGATTTACGCCTTCTGGTGCATCAACCAGTGTCCAAACTTGGTTGGTGTACATGGAATCCATTTCGGAATTCATGGCATCTTGCCATAAACCGGAGTCGATACCCTGTATCGCTTCCTCATACGTAGCTGGTTCATCTTCCTCAAAAAGATTGATATCCACATGAGGTGAGATCAGAAACCCATACCTCTCAAGTTGTTTTCTGACTCTCTCCGACCTACGCGGTCCTTGTGTATTCGAAGATTGTGGTGCAGTCTCATCCCTGATGGACTGTTTATGTTCCGTTAAGGATTCTGTGCCAAGAATAGTATCACTCCGATTTTCATCGAGTTCTACTTTCCTCTCACTTATCAGTGCATTTAGGAATTCCTTCTCAAGGAAAACCGCATGTAGAGCAACAAATACATTGTTCTATTGTAGGTGATAGAAGTAATACCCTTTGGTTTCCCTAGGATATCCTACAAATAGGCATTTATCTGATTTGGGTTCAAGTTTGGTACGATCCAAACGTTTGACGTATGCCCAGCAACCCCAAATCTAAAGGAATGAGAAACCCGGTTTCTTTCCTGTCCATATTTCATACGGAGTCTGTTGAACAGACTTTGACGGAACCTTATTCAAAATAAGTATTGCACTGTTCAATGCATATCCCCGAAAGGAAATAGGTAGCTCTGTGCGACTAATCATTGACTTTACCATGGCTAACAAAGTTCGGTTTATCTGTTCGGACACACCGTTTAATTGCGGTGTTCCAGGAGGAGTCCACTGTGAAAGAATACCATATTCTTTCAAGTATGGCTGGACATGGGCCCACATACGTCACTATGAACAAGGGCTAATAGTTCGGTGGCACGTACACCATTACCGCTAAAAGGTGATTTAGGCATCTTGCCTAATAAACAAGATTCGCAGACGTCATATGAATTTGGATCAAATCTGTCCAAGTACCCACTCTTTGAAAGTGTGGATATACGTGTCTTCTTTATGTGTCCCAGACGACAATGCCACATGTAAGTTTCATCTTTGTTACTTACTTTAAGCCTTTTGTTTATTACATTATATGTTTGAGATTGATACATATTCAAAATATATAGACCATTATTTACATCAACAGTGCAAATTTCCATATCATTTTTATACATAAAACACCCAGTGTTTCTAAATACAAAAGTGTACCCACATTGGGCTAACATAGATACATAAATAATATTCCTAGTCAAACTAGGTACATAATAACAGTCTGTAAGTTTAAGTACATGCCCCGAGGGCAGTTCCAAAACAAAAGTGCCAACGGCCAAAACGGCGACATGTGTCTCATTTCCAACGCGGAGGTCAATCTCTCCTGAGGCCAGTCTCGTGCTAATCTGCAGATCCTGCACATCAGTACATATATGAGTTCCACAACCAGAATCAAAAATCCAATTTTTAAAACTAGTAGTAGACATGTTTATTTCTATAACAAACATACCTGAAGTCGGTGCCTTGCCCGCTTTGATTTCCTTCATGTGTGCCTTGTACTCACGGCAGTCACGCTTCCAGTGACCCCACTTGCCGCACTACAGCCATACATCTTGGGATTTGTCCTTAGGTTTCCCAGAACCCCTTGACGATTTATCCTTGCCCTTCTTCTTATGCTTCTTCTTCTTAACACCTCCAGTCGCCTTGGGCCAAGCCCTCAGAGTCTGAGATGTTGAAGCAAAGTGCGCCTCGCGCTTCTTGCCTTAAGGAGCTCATTTTCTGCCTCACGCAGAGTGGACATCAACTCTCCAAAAGTTTGGTATTGGTTCAACATGTTGTAGTTAATGATGAACCCACTCCAAGTGTCGGGGAGAGACTATAAGATCAAATCTACTAAAGTCTCATCCTCGACGACTATGCCCATCTGTCCGAGCTGCTCAATGTCAGCAATCATCTGTGACACATGGTGCTCAACAGACGTACCCTCTGACATTCGAGCGCGGAAGAGCTTCTTATGCAACTCATATCTTTGCGATCTAAGATTAGATCAGTGAAGATCATGCAACTTCGCCATCATCTCATAGGGATCCAACCCCTTGTTTTGATGACGGAAATACGGAGTCGTAGCGGCAAGAATTACCGATTGAGCAGTCACATTGTCATCGCTATGAGTCTTCCAAAGCTCTAGCTCAAGCAACTGATCAGGTCGAGGCTTAGGCCCAAGAGGTCGCTCTAAAGTATAGAGTAACTTCTCGGATCCCAGAACAATTCTGAGATTCATATCCCAATCCTGAAATTTTTTACCATTAAAGACGTTGTCGCCCATGACAATATCCATAATGCTTAACTTTCATGCCATCTTAACCGCAATAGTCCAACTATTCGATTAACGATGTATGGGTACAGTCTAACTGTTACAAGAAAAATAATAATATATTAGTCCAGCTAATAAAAATAATTGACGAAATAATTTGAAAGCGCGTAAAGCTAAGTATTTGAACAAAATTGCAAATTCAATACTGGCCTCCCACTATTTTTTGGCGAGCCTCTAACTCTCTGTTGAGTACTCGGGAAACCTAGTTTCCTAGTGGTCTAGGATCCCGTTAAATAACACACAACCTTGACTTTGGCCAACAAGCTGTATGATATTTAACTAGGTAGATCTCTAAGATCAATTAGATCTCATCCAATTCCTAGATCCGGTAGGTGGACCTCCAAGTCCGAAACATATATACAATATATATGCCGATATATCCAATATATTTTCCTAACCTTTTTCCTCTGAATCAACTAAGCTTTGGCTTTGGCACAACAAGCTTAATGATTCCAGTTAAGCGGAACCCATTGACTTTGGAAAGCTTCGTAATCGATGTCGATGGACAAGAAGTGATCTTGACTTTGGCCAACAAATCACAACTTGGACAAGACACACGATATGCAACAAAGCCTTCATGATTCAAACACATCCGCGATGTACAAAGGTCTTGACTTTGGCCAACAAACCAGTGCCAATCTTGGATCTTAAGTAAGAATCACTCAATGGAAGGAAAACGCTTAATGTTTATTGAGGGTTTTTTCGCGTAAATTGGCAACCAATTTATTATCTTTGTTAGGTCTCATCATACACCCTTAAGCATGCATTCTAAAAGCATAATAAGGCGCGGAAATAAATTAATAATGATATGCGGATGGATATCTTACAGATTGTTCATAGTACAAATCACTTCCTTTCCTCTCCCCGGCTAGCACTATTCTTACTTCTACCCAATTACATAATAAAATTAAAGAAACCTCATTAAAATTGAGGGGAATTAGGTGTGAAGAGAATTACAAAGAATCAATAGAGATAAGGTTGGACACGCAGGTCCAATTTAATAAATTCTAAATTTACAACAATTTTCAAAATTGCCATTTCCCTTCTAATATCCATCTGATATACATTATTCATTCAACACATCAATGTATTCACACAAAGCATGTTATTCAATCAATCTAATCCAATTAATTAATCTTTGAATTAAGTGATCATCCAATGTTCAAACACTGATTTGAATTTGCGCGAGTCCAACTCGTTTGAGAATAAGTACTCGAAGTACGAATTCTTGAATTATATCGAACTATAATTTAAATCTAATTTAATTCGTATTCAATACTAATTCCATATTTAATTCTAAATTAAATAACTACACTTTTTAATGTGCCTTTACGACTTAAATTCCAAATCTAATTTAAATGTCTCAAAGCCCAATTAACATCCAATGTAGTTTAATTAAAGTCCAATGGGCTTTCAATTAATTTCTTAAGGCATGGACTTTGGTCAATATGGGTCAAACCCAAATACCAAAGCCCAATTAAGGAATCACCCTATTTGCCAAGAAACCAATTTAGGCCCATAAGGCCGAATTAAACATTATAAGGTCTATTTGTCATATTTGGACTTAATGGAATGATTTAGGCCCAATTTGGATCCAATCCAATTGACCTAAACCAACTTGGCCCAACCAAGCCCATTAGGCCCAAATACAACATTATAAGCCCAATTCTAAATTAAGCCCAACTAATTAAATTTTAAAATTCCAAATTTCATAATTTAATTAATTAAAGTGTATTACATTAATTAATTATATAAATTAACATTTCCAAAATATCAATTTAATCAATTAATCATGCTTAATTTGTTCAACACATGTCCAACATTATTGAAACAAAAATCATCTCATTTCCATGCTTATAACTCACGGCATTATGGGAATTTTTAAACCGATTTCGATTTCAATCCAATTAAATCATTAATCAATTTATCTCAAGTCTTTAAACTCATCCAATGATCAAAAGAACAAAAAATACCATGACTTAATGGGAGCATATACATTCGGCCAAGCCAACATTTTGGGCAAAAATTAATCCAATTAATTTTTCATGAAATTGATCATATATAACTCCAAGTTATCCATATACAAGCATGCTCAAACAATCAATTTGGTTAAATCATGCTCAAATCCAATTTACCCAAATTTTAGTATATAAACCCTAATCATTTTTCATGCTCAAACTAGGCTCTGATACCATTGTTTGTTTCTAAGGCATTCCCAAGATCATATTTAAGCATAAAAACATGTGAATACAAAAGCAGATATGGCAGAATCATACTCACTTTGAACGGTTTTAGGATGCGTCAAATTCAAAAAAATTTCTTCAAGTTTTCGGCCAAGCTCCAAGATCCAAGCTCCAAGCTTTGTCCTTTGATTCCAAGCTTTTGGGATGGTTTCCCTATCACCTTTGATGATTCCTTGATGTGCTAGCAACTTGAAAATTTGCAACAAATTTTCACCTTGTTCCTTGTGAAGCCCACGGCAATTGAAGGAAAAATGAGGGAGAGTGTTTTCTTTGCTTCTAAAACCGAGAGGGAGAGAGATGGAGAAGAAAAGAATGACTTGTGTGTTTTGTTTTCCAAAAACAAAAATATCATATACCAAAACTAAAATTTTGGTAAAAGTCAATCTAATGATTACACAAAAAATGTGTAATACAAGTCATCACCATTCCTTTCACCAAAACCTATCACCAAAAAGTAACTTAAAGTGACAAGTGATGTAACATGTGGGCCCCACTTGATTCAAAATCCGAGTGGGCCCGCGACACATCCCGGGCTCGGGTTCGCTAATTCCAAATTAGCAAATTTTCCATTGCGACGTAATTAAATCAAATTTAATTAAATAATTATGCCAAGCAAAATTACTATTCACGTCGCTCACGAATTAATTCTAAATTAATTTGTTTGCCCGAATTAAAATCCAATTTTAATTCCACGTCGAAATCTAATTTCGTTTAATATATCGAATATATTATTTTATCGATTAATTCTAAATTAATTGTTCTCTCTCTTCAAATAGTATTTTATCATAGATAAATTCTCTCCGTAATAAATCCCAAATTAATTATGCTCGAATCATACATCATCGGTGAATCTTCGGGAAGCGACAATAGATCCCTGGATATGTTGGTAGTAAATCTGGTCGTCGGACTATCCGAACATGTACGTACCTCGTACTACAATTTTACCGATTTACGAGACATGGTTGGCTTCTAGCAAAGCATCGTGCCTACCCAATTCTCAAGAAATATTCTTAATGAAATATATAATATGTATCAGACGTAGTATACGTAGTATTGCATATTGCGATCCAGTATCGGATGTCACATGCAAGGCCTGCGGCTGGAATAGTGTTTGCCCCGTACGAAGCATATACCAGATTACAAGCAACTAGTATCTTTAATCGGATAATCATGACCATGTCATATTATCCTGATGGTTGCAACCATTTAGAGTACCAGTTCTGTATCCCTGCGTGATCATCATCTCCATATGACTGAAGTGATACTTCCTTCTTGACATCACACCCAATACACTACGATTCTCAATAAACCCAGAAGAGGCGTACAGAGAACCTGTTAAAGTCCTGGACGACCAAAACCAAAGCGTATTGATTGTCGCAAGTACTAGTGATCCAAGTCACAAGTTAAGACCAAATACATCTACCCTGATGCGGATTCTCATAGACACATAGTCATACTACCAATGGGATTCTGTGGGGTCTATCCAGAGCGAAGCTGTTTCCGTACCATCGGTAAACATAACCTTCTATCACACTTGCATAAGTATCTAATACTTAAATATATGAGAACTATGCCATTACGCTTCCATAACACGCACAAGTGCAATACTAGTCTATTCCGCATTATCGATGTCCAGTCTCGATAATACTATGACTAGGGATATTTAATGATTAAACCTTTATTGATTGATACTGTCTCATATCTTATAATCCGGAACTAATCATAAGGAATTTTATCATTTATATATTAAGTAATCAAATTACAAAATGAAAAAATGCAATTTCATTGCTACATAATTAATTTGTACAAAAACCACAATGTCTTTTACAAATAGTGACGTTATGGGTCATAATTGTCTAACACTGTGAACCCGTGTTTATATTATTTTCATAAGCTTGGAGACGATCTAGTTAGGTGTCCATAAGCTTACTTAGAATTTTGGACTACTGGAAGGGAAAAATTATTATCCGTTCCATTAAAAAACTACTTCTCCTATATCATGATTTAGGATTCCTCAACTTTCATCGCTTATCCTGAAGTCTCTGCTTTACATTTCTACCTTCAAGTTTCATTTTCTATGTCATTACATGTACTAAACTCTCTTGTTACTGTCTGCATCCTATATATATTATTTCCATATCTATTGGTTCTAGACCGAGGTGCTGAAACTAGTATTGATCAATTTTTCTGGGCTTATTCCTAAATTTCCATTCTTTCCTCTTACTATAGAATATAACTATATCATTTAGCTTTGCTGTTCGTAATGGTACTTTTATTTACTCTTGAATATCTCCAATTCCATGGGTCTGTCCTTTTATTCTTTCACAATTTTCCTACCAAATTTACTACTTTTGTCTTTTAATATTGATGCTATGAGAATTGGGCTTCATGCTATTATCTCTTTCTATGCTGGCATAGAATGGGACGAATATTTTACTTCTCTACGGGTGTCGAAATTTCTCATTCTGGTACCCTCATGTCCTGGTAAAGTCTATTACTAATGTAAGATGGGTATGAGATAGACTTCGTCAAGACGACCTTCTTAATCGATATCACCAAGGAATGTGAATCTAGGTAGCTCAGGGTCGTATCTATGTAAGATATCTTGGGGGTAAAGAAATAAATCCTTTTTTCCTTTATTTGCTTACTTGCGAGCCTGGGTTTGGGGCCTAAAATCTTTTCATCCTCTTGGCATCTCTTATTTATTGGAACTCCCACGTCTCATTCTAATTTCTTGCTTCTTTTATATTCCTATCTATTCTTCATTACTATGGGAACTTGATACCTATGAGAGGTATTCATGGCTATTGGATATAGTTAAAGAAATTTTCTGAAGAGATGAGGAGTCTTACTAGGAAATAAGGAATCGTATGAGAAATGAAGGAACCGTACCTAGGTTTTTCTCTTACTCAGGTTTATTCCATTTTACTTCTTATAACTATCTTTTCCCAATCCCTTAGGTAACTATTCTTAGAAATTTACTATCTTTTCTCCCAACTCATCTTGGACTTTGTCTTAATAAGCGAAGATTACTACAGAAGAATCCTTAACTAGAACAAGAATTTTGGTTACTTTTACTAAGAGACGATTCAAATAACTTAAGGATTCTTACTGACCTGTCTATGGGAATTGGGGACGTACTCGGGGATCGGATACTGAAAAGGTAGTGCCTCACATACTAGTACCCCGGGTATACTACGTATACAAGACCCCAACACTCTGACCATTACAGTCACTGATTCCCTAGACCATACTCTGATACCATCTTTGTAACATCCCCAATCCGTGAGATGTCATCAGCAGGGAATAGGTCATACTATCCCAATGAGACTCTGAATTACTAAAAATATTAAACTCATCTGATTTATAAACTCGTGCACGGGACCGATGCCTAACTTAATAGTGTAAATGCAGAATGATTTTCAAACTAAATACCCAAATTCACTATACATTAAAACTTTGGAAATGAACAATTATAACTCTTTACATGTATATTCTTTACTAAATAATCTATATGCTACATGTCATTCTCTGACACTGTCTGAACTGAAATCTGACTCGACCTGGTAAACCAAACCCTTTAGTGTCTGCTATCAGTATCCATCCCCACGATCTTGTCCCCCGGAGATACCTAAAAAACAAAGAAACTGAGAGTGAGGGGGTTAGATCGTTTAAACGATCTAAGTGAGTGGACAGTTTAAAAGTAGTACTAAAAGTGCTTTTGAAAATCCACTGTTCTAAAACCAATTTCATCTTGAATCATTTTTTTTTTCTGAAATCTCTTCTATTACATGAAAACAACTTTTATCCTAGCAAACTTTTCTGAAGCCTGTTTTGAAAATCTGGTTCTGAAAACTCGTATCTTAAATATCTATTCTGAAAGCTTATTTATGAAATATCTGTTTCTGAAAACTACTTCCAAAAACTAGACTTTGAAAAATGTTTCTGAAAATTGGTTTATGTCTCTGAAAACCTGATGTATGGCGGCGTTACATATCATCGTCCCCCATACGCCTAACTAGAGCCAGGAGTGTAAATCCATGACTTTGGGGAGTTACGTATCGCTGTCCCCCAACGCATGCTACTCACGTCCCTGAAAACTAGTGGTCTTGAGGCGTTACGTATCACCGTCCCCCAAGCCACTGAACTAGAACTGGGGTTGCGGATCTATGTTACCCTACAGGCTCTGAAACTATGATCTAGGGGCATTTGTCATCCCTAATCGGGAACTAGGATCTGGGGGTGTTACGTATCATTGTCCCCCCAATCCTCTACATATGCACACGTGCTCTCCGTCAATTCGATATCTGAAAAAGTTACATACTGAGGTGGGTTTTTCCCCCATGCCTCGAAAATATAAAACTTAAGTTCTAAAATCATTCTTTTAAAGACTCGTCATATAATAAAACTGTCTTTTAGAAACATGTTTTTCTTTATAAAAACTGAGACAATATCTAGCTAACGCCCTAAGTGCTTTAAAAATAAGTCTGATATCAAAACATATAAATAAAATGAACTTTTAAAAGCAAGGTCCACTCACAGTTTTGAAGTCCCGCTAGACTTATTTGACTTTGCTGAAGAAATTCATGGTTCCTGCAGTGACTTTTAATTGATAATCTCGATTAAAAAAATTGGACTAAATAATATATATATCAGAATCAGGCTAATTGTTCTTATTCAAGTAGATGATATCACTCCAAGGTGTATCATACTTATATCATGATGTAATATATACATATGAGTTGATAAGAGACCCTTAGGGTGGCCTCTAAAATGCTAGGATGAAACCGAAATGGTTTAAGACTGATTTGGGGAAGTTCTAGTCTTCGTATCAAGACTCAAGGTCTCGCACATCGCGACGTGGACTAAACCAGAAACTAGTTCATCCATATTTTCGGTTCGCGTCGCGACGCAAATCCTTGAGCGGCGCGACGTGGGCGATCTAGAATCAATTATTAACCAATTTCCCAATACGCGTCATGTCGTATGTCTCTGTGTGTCGCTACGCACGCCTATTTTCTAGGATTCTACTCCTGCTTCTTCAAGTCTAACTTACCCAAATGTATCACTTAACACTTCCATACTAAGAACCAATACACAATCCATCATGTTATTTTATCTTCACACATTTTAAATTAAGTAAACATATTCAAACACTTATTTAATCTCCTTATTCTGATTCTTAGCTTAAACCCTTAAGATTTACAAGACTTTGGAACTCTATGGCACAACCAATTTCTTTACTTATAAATCATCAAAATGTCATCCCTAACATGCTAATAGCCCTATTTTATCATCATTCTTTCAAAATATAACAAACCAAGTTTTTATGTCGAGTTTATTTACCTCCACTTTTTTATTTTTCTCTCCATTCGAAGCCTTCAATGATTGCTAATTTTTCCTCTTAGCTTGGTATGTGAAGGTTGCTAATTTTTCTTCTTCTTCTTCTTCTTTTTTTTCTTCTTCTTCTTCTTCTTCTTCTAATTCTTCTTCTCCTTTCTTCCAAAAGTTTGGGATTTGTGAATAGTATCCCTTATATATAGTAGGGACCCATTTGACTAATTTGTAACATTTTAGTTCGAAAAAAATTCAGAAATTTTGAGAAAGATGTGGAGTTTTCTAGATGGGTGCAAAATTACTATTCATCTAAAACTTTTGAGTCATATTTTTGTTCCATTTCTGATTGGAAGTTGGAAAAATGTTCAACATGAAATTTGTAGGTCTTGATCTCATATTTTCTACAATATAAAATTTATAAAAACTAAGTTCGTATGAGAAAGTTGTGGCCTAAATACCATAGACTATCCCGAGTGGAACATCGTATCATCTTGTATCGGAATCTCAAAAAATTTCCGATCATTCCCAAAGTCATTTCATGAGAGTATATGTGTCCAATCATAATTTATATTATGTAACACTCATCACACTGTTTAACAGTAGTCGGGAGTTCTGTAGTTGGAATTTTTCGGTTGTTACATTCAAAGCCAAACATATCGAATCATACATTTTATACCAATGACACATCAAACTTATCATCTCAATTCACACTCTTCTATAGAAGCAAACTCAAACTCAAACCATTTCATACTCATCCATCAATAGAATAGAAAGTCAAACATGAATTTCATACAACCAATCACATATATAATCTGAAATGAGGAACATAAAACTTTTTCTTTGAACATAACCAAAAATAGTTTCAAAACGAAAACTTAACACGAATTTCACACTATCTACTTCGTTCACAATACAAAACCAAATTCACTCATTTAACATCATGACATTCTATATCATATATGTAAACAACATCAAAATCAAAGTTTATATATGTACATATCCCATCGCACATACAACTTATATGGCTGACTACATAACTTACATAACCATCACAATACTTAAAAGATCTATGACTAACCATAAACTTACATATTCTTATAACGAACATAATCTTTTATATCAATCAATACATCCATTGTCACAACCAGAAGTGACTTATAATTATAGTGCTCTTATGATGTTGATAGTCTTAAATCTGTCAATCACTGTCATTATTAAATGGGAAAAACATAAAATGATCTCTTTCAAAAACCATTTCGAAAATACATTTGAAAAATTCTTTTACTGTAAACAAAATCAGTTTCAAAATCCATTATTGTAAATCCATATCGAGCATCCATCATAACTCACTGGACGAAATATAAACAAGCGCCCAATACCCAAATCACACGAACATATTGGTCAATGAATGAAACCATCCCCTTAGGACAGAGTGTCGGATCGGCCCACTGCAGTTGGATAAACCCCTAGACAAGCATCACAGCGGAAAAATATCATATCAATTTATAAAACTGTAAAAACCATATACAAGTGTTGTGACGGAAACATATCATATCGTATAATATCATAAAGAATGTCAAAATGCATCAAAATCAAAAGGTAATTCTTTTGAAATCATTTCCACCCCTTAAAAAAACATAAATATGTGTAAATCAAAAATAAATCTTTGATGTAAAGTTTTCAAAATACATATCGATCGTCCATTGTTCACTCGCACGCATAGACGGAATGGTGTATGGACCATGTAGATAGGGTAGTGAGCCAGCTATTTTCTGATGGTTTGGATGTTAGACAATTATGACCCATAGCGTCACTATTTGTAAAAGACATTGTGGTTTTTGTACAAATTAACTATGTAGCAATGGAAATTGCATTTTATCATTTTGTAATTTGATTACTTAAATATATAAATGATTAGTTCCGGATTACAAGATATGAGACAGTATCAATCCATAACGGTTTAATCATTAAATATCCCTAGTAGTAGTATTATCGAGACTGGACATCGATAATGTAGAATAGACTAGTATTGCACTTGTGCGTGTTATGGAAGCGTAACATCATAGTTCTCATATATTTAAGTATTGGATACTTATGCAAGTGTAATAGGAGGTTTTGCTTACCGATGGTATGGAAACAACTTCTCTCTGGATAAACCCATCGGAATCCCATTGGTAGTATGACTATGTGTCTATGGGAATCCGCATCAGGGTAGGTGTATTTGGTCTTAACCTGAGACTTGCATCGCTAATACTTGCGACAATCAATATACTTTGGTTTTGGTCGTCCGGGGTTTTAACAGGTTTTGTGTACGCCTCTTCTAGGTATACTGAGAATCATAGTGTATTGGGTGTGATGTCAAGACGGAAGTATCACTTCAGTCATATGGAGATGATGATCAAGCAGGGATACAGATTCGATACTCTAATTGGTTGCAACCATCGGGATAATATGACATGGTCATGATTATCCGATTAAAGAAACTAGTTGCTTGTAATCCGATATATGCTTCGTACGGGGCATACACTATTCCAGCCCCAGGCCTTGCATGTGACATCTGCTACTAGATCGCAATACGTAATACTACGTATACTACGCCTAACATAGATTATATATTCCTTTAAGAATATTTCTGGAGAATTAGGTAGGCACGGTGCTTTGCTAGAAGCCAACCATGTCCGGTAAATCGGTAAAAACGTAGTACGAGGTACGTACGTGTTCGGATAGTCCGATGATCGGATTTACTGCCAACATATCTAGGGATCTCATGGGTCGCTTCCCGAAGATTCACCGATGACGTATGATTCGAACATAATTAATCTAGGATTAATTGCGGAGAGATTTTATCTGGGATAAAATACTATTTGAATAGAGAGAACGATTAATTCAGAATTAATCGATAAAATAATATATTCGATATATTAAACGAAATTAGATTTTGACGCGGAATTAAAATTGGATTTTAATTCGGGCTAACGAATTGATTTAGAATTAATTCACGAGCGACATAAATAGTAATTTTACTTAGCATAATTATTTAATTAAATTTGATTTAATTACGTCGCAACGAAAAGTTCATTAATTCGAAATTAACGAACCCGAGTCCGAAATGTGTTTGCGAGCCCACTCGCATTTTGAATTAAAGTGCGGCCCAGAAGTGACATCGCAAGTCACATCGCCTGTCACTTTAGTGATGGAAGTCATGTCACCTTTTTGTGATTGACAACCAGTCGCTATTCATGATGGGAGTTGTTGAAGGCATTGAATGGCATTTTCCCTCCATTTTGCCTTTTGCTTTTTGGAAAAGCATATGCCAAA
This sequence comes from Zanthoxylum bungeanum, assembly GCA_019454045.1. Lineage (NCBI taxonomy): Eukaryota > Viridiplantae > Streptophyta > Magnoliopsida > Sapindales > Rutaceae > Zanthoxylum > Zanthoxylum bungeanum. The sequence continues at coordinate 18,671 of SKCR01009026.1, forward strand.
AGAGTGAAGGATTTTGGTATTATGTTTTTAGAAAACAAAATCAAAAGAAATTAAAACTCTCTCTCTCTCCCAATAGCTCAAAACCGTGAGCTTCAAACCAAGAAGGAAAATTTGTTTTTCTTTCTAATCTTGCTAGCACATTCAAGGAATCATATCAAGGTGTTAGGGAAACTAATCCCTTGAGCTTGGAATCAAAGATCAAAGCTTGGAGCTTGGATTCAACATTCAAAGTGGACCTTGGCCGAAAGTAGGAGGAGGCAAAATTTTTGTGTTCAACGCATCCAACATCAGTTCTTTGTAAGTATGATTTTTGCGAATCTTGTTTATTAGGCAAGATGCCTAAATCACCTTTTAGCGGTAAAGGTGCACGTGCTATCGAACTGTTAGCCATCATTCATAGTGACGTATATAGAGGTGGATATGAATACTTCGTAACCTTTACGGATGATGCATCGCGTTATGGTTATGTGTATCTTATGAGACACAAGTCGGAAACTTTTGAGAAATTCAAAGAGTTTCGACACGAAGTAGAAAAACATACCGGCAAAATTATTAAGACATTACGGTCGGACCGTGGTGGCGAATACTTAAGCAATGAGTTTCTTGATTACTTGAAAGAATATGGTATTCTTTCATAGTGGACTCCTCCCGGAACACCGCAATTAAACGGTGTGTCCGAACAAAGAAACCGAACTTTGTTAGACATGGTAAGGTCTGTGATGAGTCGCACAGAGCTACCTATTTCCTTCTAGGGATATGCATTGAAAAGCCAATACTTATTTTGAATAAGGTTCCGTCAAAGTCTGTTCAACAGACTCCGTATGAAATATGGATATGAAAGAAACCGGGTTTCTCATTCCTGAAGATTTGGGGTTGCTGGGCATACGTCAAATGTTTGGAAGGTACCAAACTAGGACCCAAATCGGATAAATGCCTATTTGTAGGATATCCTACGGAAACTAAAGGATATTACTTCTATCACCCACAAGAGAACAAAGTATTTGTTGCTCTACATGCTGTTTTCCTTGAGAAGGAATTCCTAAATGCAGTGATAAGTGGGAGGAAAGTAGAACTCGATGAAAATTGGAGTGATACCGTTCCTGGCACAGAATCCTTAACGGAACATGAATAGTCCATCAGGGATGAGACTGTACCACAATCTTTGAATACACAAGGACCGCGTAGGTCGGAGAGAGTCAGAAAACAACCTGAGAGGTATGGGTTTCTGATCTCACCTCATGTGGATATTAATCTTATTGAGGAAGACAAGCCGGCTACGTATGAGGAAGTGATATAAGGTATCGACTCCGGTTTATGGCAAGATTCCATGAATTCCGAAATGGATTCCATGTACACCAACCAAGTTTGGACACTGGTTGATGCACCAGAAGGCGTAAAGCCTATTGGTTGTAAATGGGTCTTCAAGAAGAAGACTGACATGGATGGCAAGGTATAAACGTACAAAGCTAAGCTTGTAGCAAAAGGGTATCGTCAACGACATGGTGTCGATTACGATGAAACTTTTTCACCCGTTGCCATGATAAAATCCATTTCAGATTATGCTTGCTATTGCTACATATTTCGATTGCGAGATATGGCAGATGGAAGTCAAAACCGCTTTCCTTAACGGAAACCTTTTGGAGGATGTTTATATGCAAAAACCTAACGGTTTTGTCGTACCAAGACTTGCAAAACAAGGTTTGTAATTTAAATCGATCCATTTATGGATTAAATCAAGCATCGCGTTCTTGGAACAAACGTTTTGATGAGATCATAAAAGAATATGATTTCGTTCAAAACGAGGATAATCCCTGTGTATATAAGAAGGTTAGTGGGAGCGCACTGACATTCATTGTCTTTTACGTTGATGATGTATTGCTTATTGGCAATGGGCTACGTGGGCTCCTTAACTCAGCGTGCAAATTGTGGTGTGGGCTGAGTTAAGTCATTCTGTCTTTAGACTGGGCCGGTTGCACGTGGATTATGCGTCCTTTTGAGCTGAAATGTGGGCTGTTATCTGGAGACTTCCATTCTTGGTATGGGCCAATTTTGACCGGCTACAAGGAGGCGTCTAACCTTCTTGAATCAACATTTGTAGAATTATTTTCTGGATCTGCATATGTGCTGGGCATGTGAACGTTTGAATGATTTAATGGGTTTTGGGCTTGAAAAGGCCCGAATATGCTTGGAAGACATGGGATGTCGTTTGGTTGAAGGTTGCGTTTGGCTAGTTTCAAGTCTGTTAACATGATGCGCTAGACGCGCTGCTTGAGCTGAATGTCGTGTACTGGTTAAGGTAACTCGGCCGGTTTGCGAATGGTTTTGTGGACTCGTTTTGGGTGGTTGACTCTTGGGTTGACTGATGATTTTGGTTGAATACCTACATAATATAATGGAAGTTCGCTATTTGTGAATTTGCTGTAGTCTCGGGCCATATATTTGGTTTTTTGAAACTTTGTTTCTTTGTATGTGCTTGCAGCACTCCCATGTATTTGGTATTCTGAACTTTGGTTCATTGTATGTGCTTATAGCACTTTCCTGGGGGATGCCCCTTGTACTCTGTACACAAAACACCTTTTGGAATATACTTGTAACTTTTCCAAAAAAAAAGTATTGCTTATTGGCAATGACATTCCCATGTTAACATCGGTGAAAGCTTCCATTTCATTAAAATTCTCCATGAAAAATCTGGGAGAACCTACCTTTATTCTAGGAATAAAGATCTACCGGGATAGATCTAGAAAGCTACTTAGACTCTCCCAGAGCACGTATATTGACAAAGTATTGAAGAGATTCAACACGGATTACAAGATATGAGACAGTATCAATCCATAACGGTTTAATTATTAAATATCTCTAGTCGTAGTATTATCGATACTGGACATCGATAATGCGGAATAGACTAGTATTGCACTTGTGCGTGTTATGGAAGCATAACACCATAGTTCTCATATATTTAAGTATTGGATACTTATGCAAGTGTGATAGGAGGTTGTGTTTACCGATGGTACGGAAACAGCTTCGCTCTGGATAGACCCCGCAGAATCCCATTGGTAGTATGACTATGTGTCTATGGGAATCCGCATCAGGGTAGGTGTATTTGGTCTTAACCTGAGACTTGCATCGCCAGTACTTGCGACAATCAATACGCTTTGGTTTTGGTCGTCCAGGACTTTAACAGGTTCTGTGTACGCCTCTTTTGGATTTATTGAGAATAGTAGTGTATTGGGTGTGATGTCAAGACGGAAGTATCACTTCAGTCATATGGAGATGATGATCACGCAGGGATATAGAACTGGTACTCTAATTGGTTGCAACCATCGGGATAATATGACATGGTCATGATTATCCGATTAAAGAAACTAGTTGCTTGTAATCCGATATATGCTTCGTACGGGGCATACACTATTCCAGCCCCAGGCCTTGCATGTGACATCTGATACTAGATCGCAATACGCAATACTACGTATATTACGCCTGACATAGATTATATATTCCTTTAAGAATATTTCTGGAGAATTGGGTAGGCACGATGCTTTACTAGAAGCCAACCATGTCTCGTAAATCGGTAAAAACGTAGTACGAGGTACGTACGTGTTCTGATAGTCCGACGACCGGATTTACTGCCAACATATCCAGGGATCTCATGGGTCGCTTCCCGAAGATTCACCGATGACATATGATTCGAACATAATTAATCTAGGATTAATTGCGGAGAGATTTTATCTGGGATAAAATACTATTTGAAGAGAGAGAATGATTCATTTGGAATTAATCGATAAAATAATATATTCGATATATTAAACGAAATTAGATTTCGACGCGGAATTAAAATTGGATTTTAATTCGGGCTAACGAATTGATTTAGAATTAATTCGCGAGCGATGTGAATAGTAATTTTGCTTAGCATAATTATTTAATTAAATTTGATTTAATTACGTCGCAACGAAAAGTTCGTTAATTCGGAATTAACGAACCCGAGCCCGGAATGTGTTTGCGGGTCCAATCGCATTTTGAATTAAAGTGCGGACCACAAGTCACATCACCTGTCACTTTAGTGATGGAAGTCATGTCACCATTTTGTGATTGACAACCAGTCAATATTCATGATGGGAGTTGTTGAAGGCATTGAATGTCATTTTCCCTCCATTTTGCCTTTTGTTTTTTGGAAAAGCATATACCAAAAGAGTAAAGGATTTTGGTATTATGTTTTTAGAAAACAAAATCAAAAGAAATTAAAACTCTCTCTCTCTCCGAAACTAGGAGGAGGCAAATTTTTTGTGTTCAACGCATCCAACATCTGTTCTTTGTAAGTATGATTCTACCATACTTTATTTTTATATTCACATGATTTCATTGCTTTATATGATATTGGATTGTCTTAGAGACCAACATTGGACCCCATAACAAACACCCCGGCCATGCCGGAATGAAACATATACAAGCACCATGGAGGGTCAAAAATATAAAATCATCAAGCACCGTGACGGAAATAGGTTTTTGAGCGTGTCGACGAAATCGAGTTTTATAGTTTAAAAACATCAAAATCATTTTTGAGCACCTAGACGGAAACATATATCAAGTACTTTGACGAAAACATATCGATAAATCTAAAAACATGAAAATGTGAATCAAGCATCTAGGCAGAAATAATTTCTTTATCCTTTTTAATCAAAATCAAAACACCTTAAAAATTTGTTTCTTTCTTTCTTTTAAAAACACTTTTGTGCCAAAAATCAAATATCAAGTTTTCAAAATATGGTTCAAAATATCAGTTCACAATTCAGACTACCAACATCCTAAAATTACTCATACCTAAAAAAAAATGTTTCACATCACCTACGTATTCATATTAATATATAAATGACATACTTTTAACTTAATATATATATATATATATATATATATATATATATTCATAGCATACAAACATGTGCAAACAATTCGAATCATTCATATCAATCAAGTAATAACACATCATACCATATACCAGAAATCAAATCAAATTACAAACATAGGACATATATGATCTATATCGAATACCTTGTAGCAGCAGTCACCGACACCCTAACCTCTGATTTGATACCACAACTGTAACACCCCGTCAGAGGTAGGATGCTACCGACATGAGACAGGATTGACCAATCTTCATAAGCCTTTTAATTTATGGAAAATTCGGCATGATGTATTCTAAAATTAGACAACCTAGATGTCACTCCAATAACAAAAAGAACCTAAAATGAACATTATATATCAAAATAGACCTCAGGTCCACACCAACACAGCAAAATCACACCTAAAGGCTCCGTGCTCATATCATCTTCAACACTCAAGGGCTCAGTGCCCACAACATCATCATTAATCAAAACATTTACTTAATATATATACAAACAAGGTTCTCAACACGACTAACAAAACAATAACCAAAATATCCTAGAATTTTTAACCTCTATAACTTCTCCTGATGACTCTTGCCGAGGGTGACTGCCACTTGGGAGATCCGTGTCTCGAGTATGACTTCTTAAAGCATAAATGGTTGACCCATCTGGAACCATGTTGGATAGTTATGGCCCATAGCATCACTATTTGTACAGATCATGTTGTTGTTGTACAAATTAACTATGTGACAAAGGAAATTGCTCTTCTATCATTTGTAATCAGATTACCAAGATGTATAAATGATAGAAGGTCCATATGATTAGTTCCGGATTGAGATGATATGAGACAGTATCAATCCCTAAAGGTTTAATCATTAAATATCCCTAGTCATAGTATTATCGAGATTGGACATCGATAATGCGGAATAGACTAGTATTGCACTTGTGCGCGTTGTGGGAGCATAACGACATAGTTCCCATATATTTGGGTATAGGATACTCATGCAAGTGTAGTAGGAGGTTGTGTTTTACCAATGGTACGGAAAACAGCTTCGCTCTGGATAGACCCCTCGGAATTCCATTGGTAGTATGACTATGTGTCTATGGAAGTCCAAATCAGGGTAGGTGTATTTGGTCTTAACCTGAGACTTACACCGCTAATACTTACGACAATCAATACGATTTAGTTTAGTTCGTCCAAGGCTTTAACAGGTTCTGTGTACGCCTCTTCTGGGTATATTGAGAATCATAGTGTATTGGGTGTGATGTCGAGATGGAAGTATCACTCCAGTAATGGTGGAGATGATGATCACGTAGGATACGGAACTGGTTCTCTGAAATGCTGCAGCTATCGGGATATTATGACTAGGACATGTTTATCCCATTATAGAGACTAGTTACCAGAGATCCGATATGTGCTTCGTACGAGGCAGACACATTTCCAGCCCCAGGCCTTGCACGTGACATCTGATACTGGATCGTAATATGCAATACTACGTATACTACGCCTGATATAGATCATATATTCCAGTAAGAATATTTCTGGAGAATTGGGTAGGCATGATGCTTTGCTAGAAGCCAACCATGTCTTGTAAATCGGTAAAAATGTAGTACTAGGTACTTACATATTCGGATAGTCCGATGACCGAATTTACTGCCAACATATCCGAGGATCTCATGGGTCGCTTCCCGAAGATTCACCGATGACGTATGACTCGCACTTTATTAATCTGGGATTAATTAGAAGAGTGAGAAAATTAATCTGGGATTAATTACGGATATATTTTATCTGGGATAAAAATATTACTTAAAGAGAGAGAGCAATTAAATTGGAATTAATCAATAAATTAATATATTCGATATTAAACGAAATTGGATTTCGACGCGGAATTAAATTTAGAATTTAATTCGGGCGAACGAGTTAATTTATAATTAATTCGTTAGCGACGTGAATAGAGATTATGCTAAGCATAATTATTTAATTACATCGTAATGGAAAATTCGTTAATTTGGAATTAGCAAACCCAAGCCCGGGAGTGTTTGCGGGCGCACTCGCATTGCGAATTTAAGTGCGGCCCACAAGTAACATCAAGCGTCAAATCACTAGTCAATCAAGTGAAAGAAGTCACATCACTTTGAGTGAAGTGATGTCTAGTCACTTTTGATGTGAATTGTTGATGTGGGTTGTTGAATGCATTTAATGCATTTTTGCCTCCAAAATTGTTTAGCTTTTTGGAAAAGCTTTTGACTAATTTTGGTATATGTTTTTCATTAGGTTTTTGAAACCAAAATAAGACATCACTCTCTCTCCCTCTTCTCTCTTGCATCTCACGGCCTAGGGCCAATTTCTCTAATTTTGTTCTCCAAAACCGAGAGCCATGAGAAGCAAGATGGAAGATTTGTGGCAAATCTTGCCATTACTAGCACATAAAGAGTCATCCTAAGGTGATAGGGAATCTTTTTCATGAGCATGGAATCACCATAGAAAGCTTGGAGCTTGGAGATTCATCAATGGAGGACCATGACCGATTTCTTGGAGGAGCACAAACTGCCCATTGCCGTGAGCCACCTTGGAGGAAAGCTTGAAGTTTTGTTCCTCGCATCGCATAACCGATCAATGTAAGTATGATTCCGCCATTCTTCATTGAGTATTCACATGTGTTTTATTGCTTGAATTGATCACGAGACTTAGAGAAACCCAACAATGGTATCTTGAGCCATTTTGAGCATGAAACTTGAATTAGGGTAAAATTGGGTAAATTGAATTTGAGTATGATTTGATAAAATTAATTGATTGAGTATGCTTGAATGATGTTGTATTGAAGTTGTATTGGATCAATTTCATGAAAAGTTGATTGGATCAATTTTTCCCCAATTAGAAGGCTTGGCCGAATCATAGTGATGCCCTAATGTCATGGTATTTTTTGTTTCTTTGATCATTGGATGACTTGAAACAATTGGGAAATGTTTAATTGAGAATTAATTGGATTGAATTTTGAATTGGACATGAAATCCCCAAAATGCCGTGGACTTGGAAGCATGGAAAATGATTGATTTTTGATTAAAATGTGTTGGACATGTTTTGATGTTAATGAGCATAATTAATTGTACAAATTTGTGTTTTGTAAATGTTAATTTGGGTAATTAATTATGGCATACACTTTGGTTAATTAAGTAATAAAATTTGGAATTTGGTTAATTTAATTAATTGGGCCTATTTTGGAAATGCGCTTGAAAAGTTGTAATTGGGCTTAATGGGCTTGGTTCTACCAAGATTGGTTTAGGCTAAATTGGTTGGATCCAATTGGGCCAAAACCATTTCCATAAAGTCCAATTATGACTTTAAATGGACCTTTAATTTTAATTGGGCCTAATGGGCCTAAATGGTTTCTTGGCAAATAAGGGTGATTCCTTAAATGGGCTTTGGTATTTGGGTTTGACCCATATTGACCATGTTAGGTTTTATCTAGGTCCCAAGATCATACAAGCAATGAAATCATGTGTGAATACATCAACGGAGGTAGCAGAATACTCACATCGATCTGTTGAGAGACGCGGCAAGCAACAAAATTCGAAATTCCTCACTGCCAAGGGGGTGAACTGCAGTGAATGTACTCACTATTTTGGCTTCAAATTTGGTCCTTCGTCAAGCTCCAAGCTTCATCGAACGGATCCCGCCTCATGGGTGAACCTCCCTAACACCTTCGCAAGTCTCGTAAGTGTGCTAGCACTTGTGTTTTGCAACAAAAACCACTCATTGCTTCCCTAGAGCTCACGGCAGTGAGCTGAAAGTGGAAGAAGAGAGAGAGCCCTTTTGGGCGTGAGGTGTGAGAGAGAAATGGAGGAGAGAGAAATTGGGTATTAGGTAGTAAAAAGCATTTCCAAAATGCCTTATATATTTTTCATAAAAATATATTAAACATTTACCAAACAATTAATTAAAATCAATGGTAAATACGTTCCACCAACTTACACTATTTCACCTAAAACCATCAACTATTCATTTCACTTTATTAAAGTGACATGTAGTCTTTCAATCAATCAATCACATCAATCAATCAATCAATCACTCAAAGTGACTTTTGATTTGACGCTTGATGTGACGATGATTTGACGCTTGATGTGACTTGCGTCGCCGGCACTCGAATTCGAAATATGAATGCGTTCGCAATCACACTCGGGCTCGTGGTTCGCTAATTCCCAATTAGCGAGTTTTCCGTTGCGTCGTAATTAAATGATTACGCCTAGCGAATTCACTATTCACGTCGATAACGAATTGATTCTAAATTAATTCGTTCGCCCGAATTAAAATCTAATTTTAATTCCGCGTCGAAATCCAATTTTGATTAATATATCGAATATATTAATTTAACGATTAATTCTAAATTAATCATTCTCTCTCTTTAGACGATATTTTATCCCAGATAATATCTCCGTAATTAATCCTAGATTAATTTTCTCTCTCTTCTATTTAATCCTATATTATTAATGAGTGCGAGTTATGCGTTCGGTTGCATTATCGGGAAGTGACCCATGAGATCCCCGGATAAGTCGGCAGTAAATATGGTCGTCGGAGTATTTCCGAATCACGTATGTAACAAGTACTACGTTCTACCGATTACGAGACAAGATCGGCTTCTCAAAGCACGAAGTCTACCCAATTCTCCGGTCATATTAATCTAAGAATATTTAAGATCTATATCAGGCGTAGTATACCAAGTATCGTGTATATGGCCCAGTATCGGATAGTCACGTGCTAGGGCTGGGGCTGGCTGGATAAGTGTCTGCCCCGTCCGAAGCACATATCGGATGTCTGGTAACTAGTCTCTATAATCGGATATACATGACCTTGTCATAATATCCCGATGGCCGGCCAGCACTTAAGAGCACTAATACCGTATCCTGCGTGACATCATCTCCACTATGACTGGAGTGATACTTCCGTCTTGACATCACACCCAATACTCTACGATTCTCAATATACCCAGTATTGGCGTACACAGAACCGGTTAGAGTCCTAGACGACCTCAACTAAAGTATATTGATTGTCGTAAGCATTAGTAGTGCAAGTTCTCAGGTTAAGACCATACACACCTACCCTGATGTCGGACTCCCATAGACACATAGTCATAATACCAATGGGATTTCGAGGGGTCTATCCAGAGCGAAGCTGTTTCCCGTACCATCGGTGAAACACAACCTCCTATCGCACTTGCATGAGTATCCAATACCCAATATATGAGAACTATGCTGTTGTGCCTCACAACGCGCACAAGTGCAATACTAGCCTATTCCGCATTATCGATGTGCACAGTCTCGATAATAATACGACTAGGGATATTTAATGATTAATCCTTCGTGGACTGATACTGTCTCATATCATCTCAATCCAGGAACTAATCATATGGACCTCTCTTCATTTATATATCTAAGGTGATTTAATCACAAATGATGAGAGTGCAATTTCCTTGTCACATAGTTAATTTGTACAACAACACTATGATCTGTACAAATAGTGACGCTATGGGTCATATTATCCAACAATCTCCCACTTGGCACATAGCCAGTCACTCAAGTGTCCCACACCCGAACTATGTACGGTTCGCTCAAATTGCTGAGAAAAGGTTTTCGTCAGCGGATTTGCATGATATCGTCTGACGCGATTTATACGATCATCACATCGCCATGATGTATGATCCGAACGAATCAGATGATATATAGAAGTATATATCTGGATCGTCGATGAGACCTTTAATTCTTTAGCCTTGTGCTGACGCCTAGCTCAGCTGCTAACAGAACTATATCTAATCTAATTAGATTTATTATCGACCCAAATGGCTTCTATTGCTGCCTCACAGCCGCAGCAATAATCCGCATTTGTTGTTTATTCGGCAACAGTATCTTGCTCGGAAGATTCCAGCTCACTGTCCCGTTTTTCAAACTTTATAGTACCATGTATTAAACTGTTTGGAAACTTGAAGCAGTGATCCCAGTCACTTCAGTTCTCCTTCTCCATAGTTTTAGACAACATCTTTAGTTCTCTATGATACTAATAGATGTCCTTAACTTCAATCCAGTGACTATCACTTGATTTGTCCTGATTATGACTCCATATGCTCAAAGCGTATGAGACACCATATCAAGTACCATTTAAATGTACAATTTCCCAGAGAGTGTTAACAACTCCAAATCTATCCCAGTAGATCTTTATTCCTTGAATAAAGGTGTTACTTCCCCAGAATTCTACGGAGAATTTCTATGAAAGCCAAGCTTCACCAATTGCTTTATGGGAATTTCACTGTCAGTGCTCTCCCACAACCTCCTTATATACACAAGAATCATTTCGTTTTGAGTCAAATCATGAACCATTATGATTATTTCAAAACGATAGTTCCAAGAACCTTATGCTTGCTTCAATCCAAACATGGATCGAATAACCGCAAACTTTGTTTGTCGGGTTATACAAAATCGTCAGGATGTTGTAAGCATCCTCCAAGAGGTTTCCTTTTCAGGAGGAAAGCCATTTTGATCTTACAACTGACACATTCATAAATGAAATATGCAGTAGTATCAACAAACATCATCAAAATGGATTTACTATGGCAACAGATAAAATGTTGAACTGTTATTAACACAATGTTGATAACGATACATTTTCGTCACAAGCCTAGCTTTGTACGTTGGTTTGTTGCCATCCATGTATGTCTTCCTTGAAGACGATTACAGTACCAATAGGCATAATGCCTTGCGGTACATCAACTAGTATCCAAACATAGTTATTATACATGGAATCCATTTCGGACTCATGGCACTTTGCCATAATAGGGAGTCGATACCTTGTATCACTTCCTCGTACGTAGTCGGTTGGTATACCTCCATAAGATTTACATCTTTAAGGGGTTACATCAGAAACCCATACCCCAGGTTGTTTTCTGATTCTCTCCGATCTACGGTGTTTCTTGTGTATTTGAAGATTAATGGTTTAGTTTCCATCCTTGATGAACTATTTATGTTCCATTACGGACTTCGTGCCTTGAATAGTATTACCCCGATTTTCATCGTGTTTTACTGTCCTCCCACTTACCACTGCATATCGGTATTCCTCTTAGGAAAACTGCATGGCGAGCAACAATCACATTGTTCTCTTGTGAGATATATAAGTACTATACTATGGTTTCCCTTAGGATAACCTATATTTGCACTTATCCAATTTGGGTTCTTAGTTTGGTATCATCCAAATGTTATGCCTGGCATACCCAAATTATTAGGAATGAGAAACCCTGTTTCTTTCCTATTCATATCCTATATGATATCTGTCAAACAGATTTATATGGAACCTTATTCTAAATAAGTTTTGCACTGTTAATACATATCCTGTTGAAGGAAATGATAGCTCAGAGCGACTCATAATTTAACCTTATCTGTCCAACAAATTCAGTTTTTGTTCGGACCCACATGTCTAAACTGACGTGTCTCGGGAGGAGTCCTCATCTGAAAGAATACCATACTCTTTCATGTATGTTTGAAACTTACTGCTTAAGTATTTTCCATTACGGTCTTACCGTGACGCATAATACTATAGTCGATCTGTTTATCTACTTCGTGTCGAAACTCTAAAAGTTTCTGATTGGTATTCTTCAAAAGAAACACATAACCATAACGTGTCACATCCGTTAAGGTCACGAATATTCATGTTCACATCTAGCCTAGCTAGATATGTGCCCACTAACTTCACCATGAATAGGGCTAACAGATCGGTGGCACTTACACTATTACCAAGTAAACATGTTTTATTAGGTACTTTACCTAACAACTAGATTCGTAGACTTTATTTGAATAGTCAATCAGTCCTAGTACCCACTCTTCAAAAGTGCAGATATACGAGTCTTGTTTAATTGTGTCCTAGACAACAATGCCACAAATAAAGTCTCTATTGATCAAATCAATTTGAGCTATTTATTTGTCATTTTATATGTTTTTGATTTTAATTATATTCAAAATATAATTCTGTTATTCACATCTAATGTGTTTATATCAGTATCATCTTTATATAATGAAACACTTAGTGTTCTAGAATATAAAGGTTTATCCACAATGGATTAAACATGATATAGAGATAATGTCTCTAGTCAAACTAGTTACATTATAACAGTTCCTAATTTAAGTACACACCCGAAGGGTAGTTCCTAAACTTAGGTATCTACGGTCGAAACAGCGACTTCCGTCCCGTTTCCGATTCGCAGAGCAATCTCAGCTTGAAGTCAGTATCCTGTTCAAAGCAGATTCTGAACATCAACACATATATTTTATGTACCCACTAAGTATTTAAATCTAATTTCAATACTAGCAGTGAACATAACTTGACAAACATTTTTAAAGTCAGAGCCTGCCCTTTCTTTAATTCCTTCGTGTCCGCCATATCCAAATGGTAGTCACTTTGGGATATGTCAATTATCCTTTTCAATATTTCAGGAACCTTAGGCCAAGCCTTGGTTTTTAGAATATCGAAACAATGTGCACCTCGTGCTACATGCCCAATTGCAAACTTTGACTTTATCCTCTCTAGAATAGTCAATTAATTCTCCAAGAATATAAATTGCAATTTTAATACTTCTTAAATCTAAAATTAGATTTATGACAAGTATATTAAATTAAGCACTAAAGTCATCATCACATAAACCTTCCAAAGATTTTATGCTCTACTTATTTTGCTTAATTTTGGGCTTAAGGTATAATAAGTTATTTTATCAAATAAAGTAACCTATTATTTATTCCCAATTTGAAAATTAAATCATTTAAAATATTTTAATCCCAGATTATTAAAATATCCAACTTTTCAATTTTATCTTGATTACAATAGTCCAACTATTTGATCAACGATTAGTGGTACTATATATATTATAATGATTATAATAGTCCAACTATATAATCAATATAATCCAAATTAATTAACCTCAATTACATTGATTACTATAATCCATTATAAAATCAACTGTAAACTGAAATTAATTAATTCAAATATATTGATTAATATAATCCAATTATATATCAAGTATAATACAGTCCAACTGTTTATTAAAATAACAATTTAAATATTAGTCCAACTAACATTTAATATATATATGACGAGTGATATTTGTTTGAGCGCGTATGGCGAGTAATTGAACGAATATTGCAAATTCAATTCTTGCCTCCCACTATTTTTCGTCGAGCCTCTAACCCTCTGTCGAGTACTACTCCGTGGAAACCGTTTCCTAGTGGGCTAGGATCCCGTTAAATATCACACAATCTTGACTTTGGCCAACAAATTGTATGATAATTAACTAGGTAGATCTCTAAGATCAATTGGATCTAATCCAATTCCTAGATCCAGTAGGTGGACATCCAAGTCCGAAACATATATCTTATATATGCCTATATATCGAATATATACCTAACCTTTTTCTCTGAATCAACTAGGCCTTGGCTTTGGCACAACAAACCTGATGATCCCAGTCAAGCGCGGACCCATTGACCATGGAAGCTTCGTAATCAATGTCGATGGACAAGAAGTGTTCTTGACTTTGGCCAACAAACCAAAACTTGGACAAGACAGCAATATGGAACAAAGCCTCGTGATTCAAACACATCTTCGACGGACAAGGGCTTGACTTTGGCCAACAACCCATGCAATCTAGGATCTTGAGCAAGAATCACTCAATGGAAGAAAAACGCATGATATTTTAATGAGGGCTTTTCGCGTGCAAATTGGCTGCAATTTTGCTATTTCATTATCTTTGTTAAGGTCTCATCATCATACACCCTTAAACATGCATTCTAAATACATAATAAAGCGAGTATGAAAATAAATAATAATGATATGCGGATGGATAATTAACATATTGATCCTAGATCAAATCTCTCCCTTTCTCACTCAGCTAGCACTGTATTACTTCTACCCGTTACACTACACTTCTAAAGAAACCTCATTTACATTGAGGGGAATAGGTGAGAAGAGAATACAAAGAGAAAGAGGTGATAAGGCTGGACACGCAGGTCCAATTTAATAAATCGAATTTATTACAACAATTTCCAAAATTGCCCCACCCGACTAATATCCATCCGATATACATTATTCATTCATCACAACCACGTATTCACACATAAGCATGCTATCAATCAATCTAATCAAATTAATTAATCTAATAATTATGTGATCATCCAATGTTCAAACAACGATTTGATTTTGCTCGAGTCAAACTCGTTTTTGCGAGTAAGTACTCAAAGTACGAATTCTTGAATTAAATTAAACTACATAATTAAATCCAATTAACATGTATTTAATACTAATTCACTATTCAATTCCAAATTAAATATTACACTTTATTTAATAAACCTTTTCGACTTAAATTCCAAATTTAATCGCGTCGCGACTCAAAGCCCGATTAACGTCCAACGTCAATTCAATTCAAGTCTAATGGGCTTTAATTAATTTCTTTAAGGCGTGGCTTCGGCAACCAAAGCCCAATCAAGGAGTAACCCCATAAGCCCAGAAATCAATTTAGGCCCATTAGGCCCAATTAAACTTTAAAGGTTTTATAAGTTGCATTTGGGCTTAACGGAAGTGGCTTTGGGCCCAACTGGATCCAATCCAATTTGCCCAAATCCAACTTTGTACAACAAAGCCCAATAAGCCCAATTACAACAATAGAAGCCCAAATCCAATTTAAGCCTAAATAATTAAATTTCATGAATCCAATTCCGCAATTTAATTACCTAAAGTGCATTACATGATTAACCAACTAAATCAATATTTCCAAAACACTAAATTAGTCCATTAATGCTCATTATCATTATCATATCACATGTCCAACACATAAATGAAAAAAAAAACAACCCATTTTACATGCTTCTACGTCTCGGCCAAGGAAGGATTTTATATCCGATTTGGTTTCAATCCAATCAAAGCCACAATCGACATTAAATCAACATCCTAAATGATTTTATACACATCCAATTGTTCAAAATCAAATATATACCAAGACATTCAAGGGCAAAAGCATTCGGCCAAGGTGATGGTTTTAGGGGTTTTTGTTCAATTCAAAATTAATCCAATTAAATCTCAAATCAACATCATCCTACTTCATTACAACTCATCTAATGAATTAATAATGAAAAATTCCAAGAATTCCAACACCATCCATATTCGGCCAACTTAACATTTTTGGGGAAAATTATTCCAAATCAATTTTCAACAAATTGGTCCAACCAAAATGCAATTAGACATTTTATCAGCATACTTAAACAATCAATTCATTCAAATCATGCTCAAAACAAATCTACCCAAATTTTAAGCCCTACATTTTCATGCTTGAACCTATAGCTCTTGATGCCATTGTTAGGTTTTATATCTAGGTCCCAAGATCATACAAGCAATGAAATCATGTGTGAATACATCAACGGAGGTAGCGGAATACTCACATCGATCGGTTGAGAGACGCGGCAAGCAACAAAATTCGAAATTCCTCACTGCCAAGGCGTGAACTGCAGTGAATGTACTCACTGTTTTGGCTTCAAATTTGGTCCTTCGTCAAGCTCCAAGCTTCGTCGAACGGATCCCGCCTCATGGTGAACCTCCCTAACACCTTCGCAAGTCTCGTAAGTGTGCTAGCACTTGTGTTTTGCAACAAAAACCACTCATTGCTTCCCTATAGCTCACGGCAGTGAGCTGAAAGTGGAAGAAGAAAGAGAGCCCTTTTGGGCGTGAGTTGTGAGAGAGAATGGAGGAGAGAAATTGTGTATTAGGTAGTAAAGCATTTCCAAAATGCCTTATATATTTTTCATAAAAATATATTAAACATTTACCAAACAATTAATTAAAATCAATTGGTAAATACTTTCCACCAACTTACACTATTTCACCTAAAACCATCAACTATTCATTTCACTTTATTAAAGTGACATGTAGTCTTTCAATCAATCAATCACATCAATCAATCAATCAATCACTCAAAGTGACTTTTGATTTGACGCTTGATGTGACGAATGATTTGACGCTTGATGTGACTTGCGTCGCCGCACTCGAATTTGAAATACGAATGCGTTCGCAATCACACTCGGGCTCGGGTTCGCTAATTCCCAATTAGAAAGTTTTCCGTTGCGTCGTAATTAAATGATTACGCTTAGTGAATTCACTATTCACGTCGCTAACGAATTAATTCTAAATTAATTCGTTCGCCCGAATTAAAATCTAATTTTAATTCTGCGTCGAAATCCAATTTCGATTAATATATCGAATATATTAATTTAACGATTAATTCTAATTAATCATTCTCTCTCTTTAGACGATATTTTATCCTAGATAAAATATCTCCGTAATTAATCCTAGATTAATTTTCTCTCTTCTATTTAATCCAGATTATTAATGAGTGCGAGTTATGCGTCATCGGTGCATTATCGGGAAGCGACCTATGAGATCCCCGATTAGTCGGCAGTAAATATGGTCGTCGGAGTATCCGAATCACGTATGTACCAAGTACTACGTTCTACCGATTTACGAGACAAGATCGGCTTCTAAGCAAAGCACGAAGTCTACCCAATTCTCCGGTCATATTCATCTAAGAATATTTAAGATCTATATCAGGCATAGTATACCAAGTATCGTGTATATCGGCCCAGTATCGGATAGTCACGTGCTAGGGCTGGGGCTGGATAAGTGTCTGCCCCCTCCGAAGCACATATCGGATGTCTGGTAACTAGTCTCTATAATCGGATATACATGACCTTGTCATAATATCCGATGGCCGGCCAGCACTTAAGAGCACTAATACCGTATCCTGCGACATCACTCCACTATGACTGGAGTGATACTTCCGTCTTGACATCACCCCAATACTCTACGATTCTCAATTTACCTTGGCGTACCAGAACCGGTGTAGAGTCCTAGACGACCTCAACTAAAGTATATTGATTGTCGTAAGCATTAGCAGTGCAAGTCTCAGGTTAAGACCATACACACCTACCCTGATGTCGGACTCCCATAGACACATAGTCATAATACCAATGGGATTCCGAGGGGTCTATCTAGAGCGAAGCTGTTTCCCGTACCATCGGTGAAACACAACTCATATCGCACTTGCATGAGTATCCAATACCCAAATATATGAGAACTATGCTGTTGTGCCCTCACAACGCGCACAAGTGCAATACTAGCCTATTCCGCATTATCAATGTCCAGTCTCGATAATACTACGACTAGGGATATTTAATGATTAATCCTTCGTGGACTGATACTGTCTCATATCATCTCAATCCAGGAACTAATCATATGGACCTCTCTTCATTTATATATCTAAGGTGATCTAATCACAAATGATGAGAATGCAATTTTCCTTGTCACATAGTTAATTTGTACAACAACACTATGATCTGTAACAAATAGTGACGCTATGGGTCATATTATCCAACAGACCAAAAATCCATGCCTTAGAAATTATTTGAAAGCCCTTTGGACTTTAAATTAAATTGACATTGGATGTTAATCGGGCTTTGAGACCCGTAAACATTAGATTTAGAATCTAAGTCGCTAAAGGTTCATTAAAAAATGTAATATTTAATTTGGAATTAAATAAATGAATTAGTATTAAATTTGAGTACTTATTCGCAAAACGAGTTGGACTCGCGCAAAATCAAATCGTTGTTTGAACATTGGATGGTCATTATTATCAGATTAATTAATTGGATTAGATTGATTGATAAACATGATTGTGTGAATACATGGTTGCGATGTATGAATAATGATGTAATCGGATGGATATTAGATGGGTGGGGTAATTTTGGAATTGTTGTAATAAATTTAGAATTTATTAATTGGACCTGCGTGTCCAGCCTAATACCTTTTGACTCTGTGTATTTCTCTTCTCACCTATTCCCCTCAATGTAATGAGGTTTCTTTAGAAGTGTTATGTAATCGGGTAGAATAATACTTGTGCTAGCGGGAAGAGAGGAAATGGAGAGATTTGTTCTAGGAACCATGTTTAAGTATCCATCCGCATATCATTATTATTTATTTATATGCGCCTTATTATGTGTTTAGAATCCATGTTTAAGGGTGTATGATGATGAGACCTTAACAAAGATAATTAATTGGTTGCCAATACGGAAAAACCCTCAACATCATATTAAGCGTTTTTCCTTCCATTGAGTGATTCTTACTCAAGAACCAAGACTGGCATTGGTTTTTTGGCCAAAGTCAAGACCTTTGTCCGTCAAGGATTGTTTTTTGAATCATGAAGGCTTTGTTCATATTGGTGTCTTGTCCAAGTTGGTGATTGTTGGCCAAAGTTAAGATCATTTCTTGTCCATCGACATTGATTACGAAGCTTTCCAAGGTCAATAGGTTCCGCTTAACTGGGATCACTAAGTTTGTTGTGCCAAAGCCAAGGCTTAGTTGATTCAGAGAAAAAGGTTAGGCAATATATTGGATATATTGGCATATATAAGATATATGTTTCAGACTTGGTTGTTCACCTACTGGATCTAGGAATTGGATGGGATCCAATTGATCTTAGAGATCTACCTAGTTAATTATCATACAATTATTGGCCAAAGTCAAGATTGTGTGTTATTTAACGGGATCTTAGCCCACTAGGAAACAAGGTTTCCCGAGTACTCAACAGAGGGTTAGAGGCTCGCCGAAAAAATAGTGGGAGGCAAGTATTAAATTTGCAATATTCGTTTAGTTACTTGCTATACACGCTCATTTCAAATTATTTGTCAATAAATTATTTATTAGTTGGACTAATATTTAAACGTTGTTTTAATAAACAGTTGGACTGTATTCAAACTATTTCATTTATAGTTGATTATATAATTGGATTATAGTAATCAATATATTTGAATTAACCATTTCAATAATAGTTTATTTTATAATTGGATTATAGTAATCAAATAATTGAATTAACCTATTAAATTATAGTTGATTATATAGTTAGACTGTAGTAATCATTATAATCAATAGTACCTAAACTCGTTGATTGGATAGTTGGACTATAGCAATCAACAATATTTGAAAGATTAGTGTTTAAAACATAATCTTGGGTGAAAATGTATTTAAACGATTTTAATTTTCAAATTGGGAATAAAACTTCAGAATAGTCCTGAAAACTAATAAGTTACTTTATTTGATAAAATAACAACTTAGGCCTAAGCCCGAATTTAAGCAAATAATAGAACATGATATTTGGAATATTCATGTAATGATAACTTTAGTGCTTAATCCATTAAGTTTGCCAAAGAGACTCCTTAATTTCTTAATCAGAACTAAGGAATAGATCATTATAATATGATATTGAAATTGAAGGATCTTCGTAGATCTATTCTTAGATCTTAGAAGTTCTACAAATTGCAATAGAAAACTCTTGGAAAGTTAATGGCTATTCTCAAGGAGACAAAGCCAAAGTTTGCAATAAGGCAAGTAGCGCAAAACGCATCTTACTTCAATATTCTAGAAGGCCAAGGCTTGGTAATGGCTTCTAGAATGTAGAAAATGGCAAAGGCGAAATCATTATAGCCTTCTAGGAAGATAAAGGACATATCCCAAGATGTCTACCTAAACTGTGGCAAACGGAGTAATTGAAGCGTGACTGCCGTATGGACAAGGCAGACATGAAGGAAGTGAAGAAGGGCAAGGCTCCGGCTTCAACCATGTTTGTCATAAACATGTTCACTAATAGTATTAAAATTGAATTTTAGATACTAAATGTGATACTTAATATATGTACTGATGTAAAATATGCTATGAGTAGGATACTGACTTCAAATGAGATTAATATGCGAATAGGAAACGGGATGACAGTCGTTGTTTTAACCGTAGATACCTAAGTTTAGGAAGTACCCTTCGGGTATGTACTTAAATTAGGAAACTGTTATAATGTGACTAGTTTGACTAGATACATTATCTCTATATCAGGGTTTAACCTGTTGCGGGTATACCTTTATATTCCAGAACACTAAAGTGTTTTAGTTTATAAAGATGATATTGAGATAAGAACATTAGATGTGAATAACAGTATTTATATTTTGAATATAAATAAATCTCAAACGTATGACATGACAAACAAATAGCTCAAACTGAATTAATCAGTTGAGACTTATAAGTGGCATTGTTGTCTAGGATAACTTTAAACAAGACTCGTATATACACACTTTTGTAGAGTGGATACTAGGACGGATTTGATTCTATTCAAATAATGTCTACGAATCTAGTTTATTGGGCAAAGTGCCTAAAACACCTTTACTTGGTAAAAGTAAAAGTGCACTGATCTGTTATCCCTTATTCATAGTGAAGTAAGTGGGCCCATGTCTAGCTAGGCTAGATGTGGATATGAATGTTTCGTGACCTTCACGGATGTGGCATCGCGTTATGGTTATGTGTTTCTTTTGAAACACAAATCGGAAACTCAAAGAGTTTCTACACGAAGTAGACAAACAGATCGGCTATAGTATTGAAAACGTCACGGTTAGACCATGATGAAAATACTTAAGCAATAAGTTTCTCAAATACTTGAAAGAGTATAGTATTCTTTCAATAGTACTCCTCCCGGAACATGTCAATTGACGGTGTGTCCGAACTGAGAAACCGAATTTTGTTGGACATGATAAGGCTAATCATGAGTCGCTTTGTGCTACCATTTCCTTCAATGTATACACATAAACAGTGCAAAACTTATTTTGAATAAGTTTCCATAAAATCTGTTTGACAGACTTCATATTAGATATGAACAGGAAAGAAACCGGGTTTTCTCATTCATGAAGATTTGGGTATGCTAGGCATATGTTTGGATGATACCAAACTAAAACCCAAATCGGATAAGTGCCTAAGTTGTGGGTTATCCTAGGGAAACCAAAGTATAGTACTTATACAACTCACAAGAGAACAATGTAATTGTTGCTCGCCATGCGGTTTTCCTAAGAGGAATACCTATATGCAGTGGTAAGTGGGAGGAAAGTAAAACTTGATGAAAATCGGAGTAATACTATTCCAGGCACCGATTCCTTAATGGAACACAAATAGTTCATCAAGGATGATACTATACCCATAATCTTCGAATACACAAGAAACGCGTAAGTCGGAGAGAGTCCGAAAACAACCTAGGGTATGGGTTTCTGATCTCACCTCATAAAGATGTCAATCTTATTGAGGAATACGAACTGACTACGTATGAGGAAGTGATACAAGGTATCGACTCCATATTATGGCAAAGTGCCATGATATCCGAAATGGATTCCATGTATACCAATTATGTTTGGATACTAGTTGATGTACCAGAAGGCATTGTGCCTATTGGTACTATAAAAGTCTTCAAGGAAGACATACATGGAAGGCAACACACCAACGTACTAAGCTAGGCTTGTAGTGAAAAGGTATCATTATCAACATTGTGTCGATTACGATGAAACCTTTTACCTGTTGCCATTGTTAAATCCATTTGAATAATGCTTGCTGGTGCTGCATGTTTCATTTATGAAATATGGAAGCTGAATGCCAAAACCGCTTTCCTTAACGGAAACCTTTTGGAGGATGTTTACCACATTCTGACGGTTTTGTCATACCATAATTAGCAAACAAGGTTTGCAGGTTATTCGATCCATGGATGGATTGAAGCAAGCATAACGTTCTTGGAATTATCGTTTTGATGTAATCATAATGGTGTATGATTTAATTCAAAATGAAATGATTCTTGTGTATATAGGAGGTTAATAGGAGCGCACTGACAGTAAATGTCCTGTAAAAATGATGACATATCATTTCTTGGAAATGATATTCCCATAATAAAATCGGTGAAAGCTCGGCTTTCGTGAAAAATTCTCTGTAGAATTCTTGGGAGAAACAACCTTTATTCTATGAATAAAGATCTACTGGGATAGATTTAAAGTTGTTGATACTCCCCGAGAACTCGTACATTGAAATAAATGTACGCGACCTGGTGTCTCATATGCTTTGATCATATGGATTCACAATCAGGCCAATCCAAGTGATGGTCACTGGATTGATGTTAAGAAGATCCGTTAGTATCTTAGAAGATCTAAGGATGTTGTCTTATACTATGGAGAAGGAGAACTTGAAGTGACTGGGATCACTGTTGCAAGTTTCCTAACCGATAAAAATGACTATAAGTCGTAACAACGGTACTATAAAGTTTGAATAACGGAACAGTGAGCTGTAAATCTTCCTAGCAAGATGCTGTTACCGAATAAACAACAAAAGTGGATTATTACTGCAGCTGAGGCAGCAATAGAAGCCTTCTGGATTGATAATGATCCTAATCAGATTAGGAGTAGTTCTGTTAGCAGCTGAGCTAGGCTACAGCGCAGGCTAAAGAATTAATGGTCTCATCAATGATCCAGACATATACTTCAAATATTCATCTAATTCGTTCGGATCATACATCGTGGCGATGTGATGATCGAATAAATTACATCAGATGATAGTCATGCATATCCGCTGACGAAAGCCTTTTCTCAGCAGAAATTTGAGCGAACCGTACATAGTTCGGGTGTTGGATACTTGAGTGATTGGCTATAGGCCAAGTGGGAGATTGTTGGACAGTTATGGCCCATAGCATCACTATTTGTACAGATCATGGTGTTGTTGTACAAATTAACTATGTGACAAAGGAAATTGCTCTTCTATCATTTGTAATAAGATTACCAAGATGTATAAATGATAGAAGGTCCATATGATTAGTTCCAGATTGAGATGATATAAGACAGTATCAATCCATAAAGGTTTAATCATTAAATATCTCTAGTCGTAGTATTATCGAGATTGGACATCGATAATACGGAATAGACTAGTATTGCACTTGTGTGCGTTGTGGGAGGATAACGTCATAGTTCTCATATATTTGGGTATAAGATACTCATGCAAGTGTAGTAGGAGTTTGTGTTTTACTGATGGTATGGAAAACAACTTCACTCTGGATAGACCCCTCGGAATTCCATTAGTAGTATGACTATGTGTCTATGGAAGTCCGAATCAGGGTAGGTGTATTTGGTCTTAACCTGAGACTTACACCGCTAATACTTGCGACAATCAATACGCTTTGGTTTAGGTCGTCCAGGGCTTTAACAGGTTCTGTGTACGCCTCTTCTGGGTATATTGAGAATCGTAGTGTATTGGGTGTGATGTCGAGATGGAAGTATCACTCCAGTCATAGTGGAGATGATGATCACGTAGGATACGGAACTGGTTCACTTATATGTTGCAGCTATCGAGATATTATGACTAGGTCATGTTATACGATTATAGAGACTAGTTACCAGAGATCCGATATGTGCTTCGTACGGGGCAGACACATTTCCAGCCCCAGGCCTTGCACGTGACATCTGATACTGGATTGTAATAAGCAATACTACGTATACTACGCCTGATATAGATCACATATTCCAGTAAGAATATTTCCAGAGAATTGGGTAGGCATGATGCTTTGCTAGAAGCCAACCATGTCTTGTAAATCGGTAAAAACGTAGTACTAGGTACTTACGTGTTCGATAGTCCGACGACCGGATTTATTGCCAACATATCCGGGGATCTCATGGGTCGCTTCCCGAAGATTCACCGATGACGTATGACTCGCACTTTATTAATCTGGGATTAATTAGAAAGAGAGAAATTTAATCTGGGATTAATTACGGATATTATTTATTTGGTTAAAATATTATTTAAAGAGAGAGAGCGATTAATTTGGAATTAATCGATAAATTAATATATGCGATATATTAAACGAAATTGGATTTCGACCGGAATTAAATTTAGAATTTAATTCGGGCGAATGAGTTAATTTAGAATTAATTCGTTAGCGACGTGAATAATGATTAAGCTAGGCATAATTATTTAAATACGTCGCAACGGAAAATTCGTTAATTTGGAATTAGTGAACCCGAGCCCGGGAGTGTTTGCGGGCGCACTCGCATTACGAATTTAAGTGCGGCCCATAAGTCACATCAAGCGTCAAATCACTAGTCAATCAAGTGAAGGAAGTCACATCACTTTGAGTGAAGTGATGTCTAGTCACTTTTGATGTGACAATTTGATATGGGTTGTTGAATGCATTTAATGCATTTTTGCCTCCAAAATTGTTTAGCTTTTTGGAAAAGCTTTTGACTAATGTTGGTATATGTTTTTCATTAGGAGATGGAAGATTTATGGCAAATCTTGCCATTGCTAGCACATAAAGAGTCATCTTAAGGTGATAGGGAATCTTTTTCATGAGCATGGAATCACCATAGAAAACTTAGAGCTTGGAGATTCATCAATGGAGGACCATGACCGATTTCTTGGAGGAGCACAAACTGCCCAATGCTGTGAGCCACCTTGGGGGAAAGCTTGAAGTTTTGTTCCTCGCATCGCATAACCGATCAATGTAAGTATGATTCTGCCACTCTTCGTTGAGTATTCACATGTGTTTCATTGCTTGAATTGATCCCGGGACTTAGAGAAACCCAACAAAGCCAACCTGCAAAACTAGCAAACTGGTTATTATCCTTGTTATAGAGCATGAATTCTAAATTCGAATTTATTAACTTGTTATTTCCTTTATTCTGAACTCTTGTCAAATTTTCACATTTATATATCAACATATGTGCTAATCTAATAGCTAACATCCAACACATATTAAGTAAAACTCGAATACTATAAAGTATATCGTTTAATATCAAATACACTTCAATCACGTGAAACATGAAGCCATACATCTATACTTTTATTGTTGGAGTGAATGCAGCGGAAGGCGCGGTGGAAGGAAAAAGTATTTTAAATTTTCCGAGCGAATTAATTATATCAAATATTATTAATTCACTCAAAGTAGTTTAAATATATTATTTATTAACAATTAATAGCATAATATATTTCGTTACACAATGAATTATTTTACAAAAATATTTTCCGACAAATACTACACAAAACTGGCAAAAGCTCAAACAGGTTGACCAGTCACCGAGCTGGGGCAACCCGGTCACTCGGGCAGTGTTCGGTCTGTCCTTGGACTGGTCGAACAGTGCCCTGTAACGACCGATAGTTTAGTTACTATTACGATATAGTACTGTGGTATCGTTAGACGAAGATAATTTAAAATAAATTATGATAAGACTCAAATATACTCATGTGATGACTTTGGGGACAATCGATAAATTTCCCGAAGTCCCGGGACGAGACTGTACCATGCTTCCTATGGACCCTCTATAGTATTTGAGGCATAACATTTTCATACGATCTCTGACGTTTTTATCGTTGGAAAGCTGAGACTGAGACCTACAACTTCCGCGTTGAAAATATTCTCAAAATCGGACTAGAACCGGGTCAAAAACGCAGGTCAAAATTCAAATAAATAGTAATTTCGGACCCAACTGACAAAATCTCAAAACTTCTCCACTTTTCTACATTCTTCTACACTCTTCCCTATATCATTTAAG
>SKCR01009027.1:0-44989 GCA_019454045.1 Zanthoxylum bungeanum
ACTATAATTTGATTGTTTAAATTCAAAATATTGATTACTATAATCCAATTATATAATCAACTATAATTTGAAGTAGTTTGAATACAGTCCAACTGTTTAATTAAAACAACGATTAAATATTAGTCCAACTAATAAATATTTAAGTAATGACGAATAATTGAAATGAGCGCGTATTGGTAAGTATCTAAGCGAAATTGCAAATTTAATAATTGTCTCCCACTATTTTTCGGCGAGCCTCTAACCATCTGTTGAGTACTCGTGAAACCTTGTTTCACAACCTTGACTTTGGCCAACAAATTGTATGATATTTAACTAGGTAGATCTCTAAGATCAATTGGATCTCATCTAACTCCTAGATCCAGTAGGTGGACATCCAAGTCCGAAACATATATCTTATATATGCCAATATATCCAATATATTCCATAACCTTTTCCTCTGAATCAATTAAGCCTTGGCTTTGGCACAACAAACTTAATGATTCCAGTTAAGCGGGACCCATTGACTTTGGAAAGCTTCATAATCGATGTCGATTGACAAGAAGTGATCTTGACTTTGGCCAACAAATCACAACTTAGACAAGACATGCGATATGGAACAAAGCCTTCATGATTCAAACACATCCGCGATGGACAAAGGCCTTGACTTTGGCCAACAAACCAGTGTCAATCTTGGATCTTGAGAATGAATCATTTAATGGAAGGAAAAATGCTTAATATTTGTTGAGGTTTTTTGCGTAATTGGCAACCAATTAATTATCATTGTTAAGGTCTCATCATACACCCTTAAACATGCATTCTAAAAACATAATAAAGCGCGTAAATAAATTAATAATGATATGCGTATGGATATTTAAAACACTTTGTTCGTAGAATAAATCTCTTCATTCCTCTCTCCCGCTAGCACAAATCTTACTTCTACCCAGTTACATAACACTTTTAAAGAAACCTCATTTACATTGAGGGGAATAGGTGAGAAGAGAAATACAAAGAGTCAAGAGGTAATAGGCTGGACACGCAGGTCCAATTTAATAAATTCTAAATTTATTACAACAATTTCCAAAATTGCCCTCACCCATCTAATATCCATCCGATATACATTATTCATACATCACATCCATGTATTCACACAAAGCATGTTATTAATCAATCTAATCCAATTAATTAATCTGAAATTAATGACCATCCAATGTTCAAACAACGATTTGATTTGCGCGATTCAAACTCATTTTAAGAATAAGTACTCAAAGTACGAATTCTTGAATTATATTAAACTACAACATTAAATCCAATTTAATTTGTATTCAATATAATTCTTTATTTAATTCTAAATTAAATAATTACACTTTTTAATGAGCCTTTGCGACTTAGATTCTAAATCTAATCTAAACGGGTCTCAAAGCCCAATTAACATCCAATATCAATTTAATTAAAGTCCAATGGGCTTTCAATTAATTTATAAGGCATGGACTTTGGTCAATATGGGTCAAACCCAAATACCAAAGCCCAATTAAGGAATCACCCTTATTTGCCAAAATCAATTTAGGCCCAATTAAAATTTTAAAGGTCCATTATATTATATTTTGACTTTATGGATATGGTTTTGGGCCCAATTGGATCCAACCAATTAACCTAAACCAAACTTGGCCCAACCAAGCCCATTAAGCCCAAATACAACTTATTAGCCCAATTCCAAATTAAGCCCAAATAATTAAATTCCAAATTTCCAAATTTCACAATTCAATTAACTAAAGTGCATTAGCCATAATTAATTACTCAAATTAACATTTCCAAAATACTAATTTATATAATTAATCATGCTTTCTAATTATCAATTCATGTCCAACACAATTGAAGCAAAATCAATCTCATTTCATGCTTAATGGTCACGGTAATTAGGGGTTTTTGTCCGATTTCGATTTTAATCCAATTAAATCATAAATCAACATTTCCCAAGTCATTCAAACTCATCCAATGATTCAAAAAACAAAAATCACCATGACATTTAGGGCACACAACTTTCGGCCAAGCCAATAATTTGGGGAAAATTTGATCCAATTCAATTTTCATCAAATTGATCACAAATAACTCTAAGTTATCATCACTCAAGCATACTCAAACAATCAATTTCAAGCATACTCAAACAATCATTTCATCCAACACATGCTCAAATCAATTTTACCCAATTTTACCCTAAATCCAATTTCTTGCTTAAACAAGGCTCTGATACCATTGTTGGGTTTCTACTATAGTCCCAAGATCATTCGAGCAATGAAAATAATGTGAATACAATAAAGAAGTATGGCGGAATCATACTTATAATGATCGGATTTGCGATGCGTTGAACACAAAAAATTTCTTCAAGCTTTTCCTTAAAGCTCTCGGCAATGGCCTCCATTTTATGCTCCATGATTTTCGGTCAAGCTCCAAGCTTGAGAATGGATTCCATGCTCAAGGGTTTGTTTCCCTATCACCTTTGGATAACTCTTTAGTGTGCTAGCACTTGGAAACATTTGCCACAAATTCTTCCTAAATCTTCTTCTTGTTCTCGGCAATGGAGAAACAAATGAGAGAAAAATTTGGCCCTTGGCCGAAAGTTTGAGGGAGAAAGGAGAAGAGTTGTGTTGGTTGATTGTGTTTGATTTCAAAAATCAAATACATATTACATTTTTCCAAAAATTGTACAAGGCATTTAAGCCTTCCAACCACCACCATCAACCACAAGTGACAACCATCACATCACTCAAAGTGATGTGACTTCCATCACAAGAATGACTAATGATGTGACGCGTGATGTGACTTGTGGGCCCCACTTGATTCGAAATGCGAGTGGCCCGCAAACACTCCGGGCTCGGGTTCGCTAATTCCAAATTAACGAATTTCCGTTACGACGTAATTAAATCAAATTTAATTAAATAATTATGCCTAGCAAAATTACTATTCACGTCGCTAGCGAATTAATTCCAAATTAACTCGTTCGCCGAATTAAAATCTAATTTTAATTCCGCGTCGAAATCTAATTTCGTATAATATATCGAATATATTATTTTATCGATTAATTCCAAATTAATCGCTCTCTCTCTCTTTAAATAATATTTTATCCCAGATAAAATATCTCCGTAATTAATCCAGATTAATTTTCTCTCTCTACTAATTAATCCAGATTAATAATGTGCGAGTCATACGTCATCGGTGAATCTTCGGGAAGAGACCCATGAGATCCCCGGATATGTTGGCAGTAAATCTGGTCGTCGGACTATCCGAATACGTACGTACCTACTACTACGTTTTTACCGATTTACAAGACATGGTTGGCTTCTAGCAAAGCACCGTGCCTACCCAATTCTCCAGAAATATTATTAAAGGAATATGTAATCTATATCAAGCGTAGTATACGTAGTATTGCGTATAGCGATCCAGTATCAGATGTCACGTGCTAAGCCTGGGGCTGGAATTGTGTCTGCCCCGTACGAAGCACATATCGGATCTCTGGTAACTAGTCTCTATAATCAAATAAACATGACCTAGTCATAATATCCCGATAGCTGCAGCATATAAGAGCACCAGTTCCGTATCCTACGTGATCATCATCTCCACTATGACTGGAGTGATACTTCTATCTCGACATCACACCCAATACACTACGATTCTCAATATACCCAGAAGAGGCGTACACAGAACCGGTTAAAGCCATGGACTACCAAAACCAAAGTATATTGATTGCCTCTAGTATTAGCGGTGCAAGTCTCAGGTTAAGACCAAATACACCTACCCTGATTCGGACTCCGAAAGACACACAGTCATACTACCAATGGGATTCCGAGGGGTCTATCCAGAGCGAAGCTGTTTCTGTACCATCGGTAAACACAACCTCTTATTACACTTGCATTAGTATCCAATACTTAAATATATGAGAACTATGCCGTTATGCTCCCATAACACGCACAAGTGCAATACTAGTCTATTCCGCATTATCGATGTTCAATCTCGATAATACTCTGACTAGGGATGTTTTAATGATTAAACCTTTATGGATTGATATTTTCTCATAACTTATCAATCCGGAACTAATCATTTGGACTTTTATCATTTATATATCCCGGTAATCTAATTACAAATGATAAAAGAGCAATTTCCTTTGTCACATAGTTAATTTGTTTAACAACACCATGTTCTGTACAAATAGTGATACTATGGGTCATAATTGTCCAACATCATATCCTACGGTGCCGACAATCACTATCGCCACGTGTCACCACATCATTGCCAGATCATCGCCACGTCACTGCCACGTCAGCTCAATTATTGAATTAATCATCCAAAATGCCACATCATCGGATAAGAATCTCGGCGACTAATCAGAACATGACACGTGTCACGTCGCGACACATGATTCTTGCTCGTCGCGACGCGAAGAGCCTATCGACGCCTATAAATTCAGCTCGAGATTTCAGTTTCAGATGTATCTTCCTCTCTATAATTCTCTGAATAAATAAGGAGTTTGTATATAGTTTTCTTTAATTTTCAGTTTTGTAATTAATTTAATTTACTTTCTGTAATAGTAATAGTAATTTAATTTCTGTACTTTTTCAGTTTTTACTATTCAGCTATGAGGAGGTAACTTCCCCCTGCTAGGGTGAAAGGTAAAACTTTTATTACTGCTATTTAGATTAATCTCCCTTAATTATAATATATTCACTATTTAAAATTTGACTTAACAAGGATACCGCTATATTGGTCAGTTAGTAATCAATTATAAACTGGTTTTAATCTGACTAAGCATGGATACCGCCTGATTGGTCGGTTGGTAATTTCGCCTACATGGCTGGATTATGGACAAATATTGATACCGCCTTTATGGTTGGTTGGACTTAATTTGACTTAATCAGGTTGCCACCTATATGGTTCGTTGGTAATATCATCACAAGTTAATATATTATATTAAAGGAGATATCTAAAATAGTAGTAGAAAAAGCAGATCCTTTAACCCTAGCAATTTATTGTAATTTTACTTTTCAGTATTTACTTTACCGCATTTACTTTTCAGCATTTTACTTTATGTCTTTTATTTTTAAGTTTTTACTAGCCCTAGTTATCTGTCGTAACAAAGTTAGTTATATGGGATTGTGATGAATTTTAATATCACCGTTTTATAAGGGGTTATTTTATAGTTTGGGTAATTTAAAGGTTTACTGGCCACTAATAAGATTGATCTGGTAAATCTAAAATAAACTTGACAAAGGAATTTTAGGTTTCAACCTTAGACTTAATAGCCTACGATCTTCCTTGAGGATAGATAACCCTTTAATAG
The DNA here is from genome assembly GCA_019454045.1 of Zanthoxylum bungeanum. NCBI lineage: Eukaryota > Viridiplantae > Streptophyta > Magnoliopsida > Sapindales > Rutaceae > Zanthoxylum > Zanthoxylum bungeanum. The sequence continues at coordinate 5,309 of SKCR01009027.1, forward strand.
ATTTCCTTACAGGATAGACATATACCTGTCGGACGGGGGAAACCAATATTGGAACTTAATCTTAATGAATCCAGGTAATTTGGATGACATAGACATATGGTTCAATTGGGTTATACTGGGTATTTGCATCTGACCATCGACAGAGGCTTTTGAATAATTTCGTGTTCCAGGTTAGTAAACCGATATATTACATAAACATGAAATAACCACTTCATCTTTTAAAAGATATTAGATAAATTCACAACCCTGGATAGTTTCTTAATATTGAATTTTATTTAATTTAAATTTGAGCAATTTTATTTACTTGTTTTTAAGTTTAAAATCATCACCATTCCCAGTCAATCAATCAATCTGTTAGATACTAGTAATCATTTGGCATCACAAAATTAATAGCTAGGTATTAAGTCCTTGTGGGATCGATATTTTTTATACTACTTGAACGATACGTGCGCTTGCATTATACGCGTGTGATTTCGCACCGGTCAAGTTTTTGGCACCGTTGCCGGGGAATTATTTATCTTTCACTATTAGTTTTGAGGTTAGATACCTTTAATTGTATCAATTTTTCTATTTGCTTTTTTTTTTCTTGTGTTTCAGGTTCTCAGACACTACATGAGACGAACCAGAAGCTTTGAACTCCGACCGCTTGACCCAGAAATTGAAAGAACCATCAGACAGTTGAGAAGGGAAAGGCGTGAAGGCCAAGAAGCTTTAGTCAACATGGAACCTGAACCTCTGGAAGTTGCACCACCAATACCCATTCGAGACAGAACTATTACGGTGGTCGACGACTTCATTTCCTGTATTGTACTTCCTCTTTTACCAGCAAATGTGTGTGACATCAAAACATGCATTCAGATGATTCAGCAGTCAATGCAGTTTGGGGGGAATGCAACTGAAGATCCTAATGCCCACATCAGCAACTTCCTGGAAGTTTGTGGCACTTTCAATTTCAACCGAGGAGCTGAAGAAGCAAAGAGACTGCGGGTTTTTCCATATTCCTTGAAAGACAGAGCAAAAGATTGGCTACATTCACTACCAGCTGGTTCCAATCATAACTTGGAACACTCTAGCCACCAAATTCCTTGCAGAGTATTTTCCACCACCAGAACAGCAAAACTGAGGAATGACATCACATCCTTTGTACAACATGACTCGGAAACTCTCTACGAAGCTTGGGAAAGGTACAAAGATTTGCTCAGGAAATGTCCTCACAATGAAATTCCAAAATGACTTCAAGTCCAAACTTTCTATAATGGACTTTCTGGACTGATGAGAACCAGAATTGATGCTGATGCTGGAGGAGCTTTGATGGAAAAAGGAGAAGATCAAGCCTGGGACTTAATCGAAGAAATGGCTAACAACAATTCCTTGTGGCCAACAGAAAGGAGCATGATTCAAAGAATTGCTGGAATTTATGAAGTTGGAGCCAATACAGCAGTCAACGCCAAGCTGGATCAGATATGCAAATTCATGGAGACTCTCAGCACTGGATCCACAAGTTCACCATATGGAGGAGCACTAGAACCAAACCAACTTGAAGAGACAGTGAATTATGTCAATAATTTAAACAGACAGGGGAACAATCCATATTCCAACACCTACAACCCAGGGTGGAGGAATCATCCTAATTTCTCATGGAGCAACAACTCAGGGCAAAAGAACTATCCACCACCAGGATTTCAACAGCAAAACTATGAGTTTGAAAAAGAACCAGAAATGAAAGAATGGATTGTAGAGATGTTCAAAAAGTAACAAGCAGCATATGATGCTATTTTTCAGAGCCAATATGATCTCATTAAAGCACTGGAGAATCAAATTGGACAACTGGCCAATGCTCAGAGTTACAGACCGCCAGGGAATCTTACCAGCAACACATAACCAAATCCAAGGAACATGGGGAAGGAGCAATGTCATGCCATCATATTAACAAGCGGTACTAAAATCAGCAAAGATGTTAGAGTCAAGGCAACTACTGAGGAAGTTCCTAAAGAAAGCAGTGAAGCAGTTCCACATATGGAGGAAAAAGAAGCAAAGGAAAAAGACCAAATCACTCCACCTCCACCTTTTCCACAGCGTCTTCAGAAAAACAAACTAGACAAGCTTTTGCTCGATTCTTGGATATTTTCAAAAAGCTGCACATCAACATTCAATTTGCAGAAGCCTTGGAACAAATGCCCAGCTATGTCAAATTCATGAAAGACATTCTTTCATGAAAATGAAGATTGGGAGATTATGAGACATTAGCATTATCAGAAGAATGCAGCGCTATCATTCAGAGGAAGCTTCCCCCCAAAATTGTAAGATCTTGGTAGTTTTACTATTCCTTGCATCATAGGAGAGCATAACTTCGGTAAGGCTTTGTGTGATCTAGGTGCAAGTGTTAACTTGATGCCTTTTTCTATTTTCAGGAAATTACAGATTGGAGAAACAATGCCCACCTTAGTCTCTCTACAACTTGCTGATAGAATGTTCGTATTTCCGAGAGGTGTAGTTGAAGATGTGCTGGTCAAGGTTGACAAATTTATTTTCCCAGCAGATTTTATTATCTTTGATATGGATGAAGACGCAGACGTGCCAATCATCCTCAGGAGACCGTTCTTGGCTATAGGTCGAACCATTATTGATGTAAAAAAAATGAGAATTAACCATGAGGTACATGATCGAGAAGTAACATTCAATATTTTTAAGGCCATGAATTTCCCAGATGATGAAAAGAATGAGGAATGTTTCAAACTTGATGTGATACATAGTACCATCCTGAACTGCAATGCAATGCAAAGTTCTACATGTCAATTGTCTGTGGAGCCTGAAGATAAAGCGTTTTGCGTACTGAAGAAGCCTATTCTTGAACTACAATTAACAGAAGAGGAACAGTTCCACCAACTCAAAAAATTGGAGGAATTTCACATACAGCCTTTTGAGAATGCCAAATTGTACAAAGAAAAGGCCAATAAGAGACATGATGAGACGTTAGTGCGCATACAACTGAAACCATGACATAAGTTACTGTTAGACAAATCAAAGGTGAAACTCTTCTCATGGATGCCAAAATCACGGTGGTCTGGTCCATTCCTAATCACCAAGGTTTTACCAGATAGATCCGTTGAGTTACTAGATCCCAACACAACAACACATTTAAGGTTAACAGTCAGCGTGTCAAGCACTACTGGGGAGAATCATTTGAGCGAAAAAAAGAAAGTTGCACACTTTCAGATCCATCCTAACGTTCGGGCAGCCACGTCTAGCTGACGATGTTAAACTTAGCGCTAGCTGGGAGGCAACCCATGCAATTTTTGTATATATTGTGATTTGGTGTGATTTCATTTTATGTGTTTAGTTTTTGCAGGTTAAGTTATTTCAGGATGGAAGAAGTTCTTTCAAATCTTTGCAAGCAATTTCCTTCTCTCCCTCAAAAATCTCTGATGAAAGTTTACAAAGCTCGCTTGGAACGGATGAGACTACTGATGATCAAATGTATTCCTACTGATATTCGTTGGATTATTGAAGCACGGGTCCGATTGGCAGGTGAGTCCTCTGATCCATTTATTTCACATCTGTCTGGTTTAGGAAGAAACACCTATGCTAAAAAGAGAAGAGCCAAAAGAATATGTGTTTGTTATAAATGTGCTCGTATGTTTTGTGATACTCATTGTTGTTCTTTAGGAATAATGTCTAATAACCACGAAGATAAGATTAATTTCATTAGGGATGACTTGAGTAAGGAGTCTTTGGATGACATATCTAAAACTCTTGAGACACATCCAATGGATATGTGTATTACGAAATTCGTGTGTTATATGCACAATTCCAAAAGGAAAGACAAGTGTTAAGTCTCAGGAATCTGACTCAAAAAGACCCTGTTTGCCAATTTATAATAAAATTGGATGGGAAGCTTGTCCCTGACGCATAGACGTCAATCAAGCCGCTACGTTTCTTGTACATATTATATCTCTTTGTTTTTCCTAATAATTGTGATTTGTTTTGTTGTTTTCTTTTATTTTCTCTGACAGGATCCAGAATTTTTTGACCTTTACCGATTTAATTACTGTTAACTAATAATTTTCATTTGGCAGGTACTAGTCCTATTATTTTACTCACCATTTTCAAATGTTATAAATTCAACTCATCATTTCACTTTTGAAGACATCCAGAGTAAAACATTGAAGCTACTTCAAGAAGACGAGTTGAAAACATCTGTGTGTTTTGCGGTACTAGTGTTGGTGTTAAACCATAATACGTAGCGATAGCACAAGAATTGGGTCGAGTCTTAGCTGCAAGGAATATGCACTTAGTATATGGCGGTGGCAATCTTGGACTAATGGGGATCGTTTCAAAAGCTATAAAGGAATGAGGCAGTAAAGTCTTGGGAATCATCCCAAAACCCTTGGCGGAGGCGAATCTGATTGGACCATCAAACGGAGAAGAACTAATCGTTCCAGGTATGTCTGAATGACTAATAGAAATGGTTAATTGTGTTTATGCTTTTATTGTTTTGCCATGTGGTTTGGGCACAATTGAGGAAATTTTTACAGTGTTATCCTAGGCGAACCTGAAAACATACACCAGAAACCGCTTGGACTGTACAACGTTGATGAATTTTATGATTTTATTTGTGTGTTTCTTGAGGATGCCCGAAGAAATGGGTTCGTGACAAAACCTCTGAAGGAGCTCCTCTTTACTGCCAGAACCGCCCAAGATTTACTTGACCAAATCTTAGCTTTTGAACCACAAATTGATCCTATTCATTCTAAGATAAAACGGCCTGAGGATGATCGTGGTAAGAGGCATCGGATTAATCTGGATCTTAACCCTTAATTTTCCTGTAGAATTTCAGCTAACCAGATATTATCTTCTAAACTCTTCTTCTACTGTTTAAGACATTGGGGACAATGTCTCATTTAGGTTTGGGGGATGGGATTAGTTGACTAGTATTTTGCTTTGTTTTTTTTATTTGTTTGATGTTTTTATTTTTAGTCCAAAATTTTTTCGAAAAAATATAAAAAAAATTGAAAAATTTTACAAAAAAAAAAAATTGTGTTTTTGTGTTTTTAATTTGATTAATCGGTGAAATTGGTAAGCGATAATTGTGTAAGGAGTTCTCACTCCTGATACGTATTTCAACCCATTTTCGAAACAAGCTAATTTTTGTTTTTTTTCCTTTTAAATTATTTAATTTGTAAATTCTCCATAAAATTGACTAAAATGGATCTTCATATGCTCAGTTGGCAGGTATTATCAACAACATGGTAACATACGGACATGAGCTATAATTGAAAAGTTTGTAATATTCAGTGCTCTAGTTTAATTGGAGGAAGCATCTATGAGAAGTGATGGAGTAAAAAAAACATATATGAGATCGGAGTTATTAAGTCTGAAATGGTGTTTTAACACCTAGTGCCCTAAAGCCATTGGTTTGGGAGTCACTGACCCAAAGCTCACTACATGGATCAAGGATGTTGCAAAAATATATATATCTGAAGTCTGAGTAATTAAGTCCGTAGGGGTGTCTTAACACCTGTGGCCCTAAAGCCAACTGGTTTGAGAGCCACCGACCAGAAAAATTATATATAAATAAATAAATAAATGATAAAAATAGATGGAAGATATTGTATATAAATAAAAAAAAATTAAAAAAAAACAAAGGAAAAAATCAGAAAAAATCAGAAAAATTATTCCATTGCTGCAAAAAGGTGTGAATTCTGAAAAAAATTTAGGACAAAAATATTACTCTCTTATCAACTGCATTTGTGACTGTTGTGGGCAAAAATGAGTTGATTAATATTTTTTTGGTTGTGTATATGGAGAATGGTAAATATAATCTGAGATTTACTTATTCGGTAATTTAGAAAGAAAGAAAACAACTAGTGACTTGGAGTAGAAGTTTAACCTGATTAGTCACTAACTTCTTTATTCTCTTTTCTCTCTGTCTTTTTGCTTTTGTGTGCATTAGTTTTACTATTTTTTTACTTTTGTAAAATGTTTGTGGGTATCATTGTTGAAAACCCTCACAAGACTACAACTCGTCCACTAGGGACACCTAGGGTTTTAAAGGCTTATTGCATATGCTAAATGCAACTGTGATCCCTACGAAAGTGGTTTAGCTTAATTTTATTTTTATGATTTTATGTTTTGCTCGAGGACTAGCAAAATGTTAGGTTTGGGGGTGTGATGAGTGGTAAATGTATCGCTATTTCCCACTCATTTGACCTAATATTTTGTATAGTTTCTTGAGTTTTGTGAATTTTTAATGTGTTTTGTGTTATTTTGTAGATAAATAAAGTTTCAGGACATTCTAGAGGTGATTTGGAGCCAAAACATTGAAAAATGGACAAAAGGGTAAAATCATCATTTGCATGTTGTGACGCGCTGACCGCCTGCGACGCCTAACGTGCACCGCTACATGCTAACATGCGACGGGGATACGTGTCAGAATCTGAGAAGTTTGACTTTGCTAACCTGCACCGGGATACGTGACAACATCACAGCCGATCTACTAACGTGCGTCGTGCCACGTGTTATCATCATATGGTGCCGACAATCGCCATCCCCACATGTCACCCCACGTTTCAGCCACATCATCGACATGTCAGCAGAAGACCAGTCAACTTTGCCACGTCACCGCCACGTCATCATCAACCAATCAAAACGCGCCACGTGTCATCATCATATGGTGCCGACAATCGCCAACGTCACGTGTCATCCACGTCATCGCCACGTAATCAGAAGACCGAGTCAAATACCAAGTCAGCTTGCCACTTGGCGTCCCGTCATCATCAGCCAATCACAGCGTATCACTTGTCGCAATCCTACGGTGTCAACAATCATTATCGCCACGTCATTGCCACATAATCACCACGTCACTGCCACCACATCATCGGATAAGAATCTCGGCGGACTAATCAGAACGTGACACGTGTCGCGTCGCGATGCTTGATCCTTACGCGTCGCGACGCGGAGAGCCTATCGACGCTTATAAATTCGGCTCGAGATTTCAATTTCAGATGTACCTTCCTCTTTGTAATTCTCTGAATAAATAAGGAGTTTGTATCTAGTTTTCATTAATTTTCAGTTTTGTAATTAATTTAATTTACTTTCTGTAATAGTAATATTAATTTACTTTCTTTACTTTTTCAGTTTTACTATTCAGCTATGAGGAGGTAACTTCCCCCCGCTATGGTGAAAGGTAAAACTTGTATTACTGTTATTTAGATTAATCTCCCTTAATTATAATATATTCACTATTTAAAATTTGACTTAACAGGATACCGCTATATTGGTCGGTTGGTAATCAATTATAAACTGGTTTTAATCTGACTAAGCATGGATACCGCCTGATTAGTTGGTTGGTAATTTCCGCCTATATGGCTGGATTATGGACAAATATTGATACTGCCTTTATGGCTGGTTGGACTTAATTTGACTTAATCAGGTTACCGCCTATATGGCTGGTTGGTAATATCATCACAAGTTAATATATTATATTAAGGGAGATATCTAAAATAGTAATCATCCAAAATGCCACTTCATCTTTTAAAAGATATTAGAAAGATTCACAACCCTCGATAGTTTCTTAATATTGAATTTTATTTAATTTACTTGTTTTTAAGTTTAAAATCATCATCATTCCCAGTCAATCAATCAATCTGTTAGATACTAATAATCATTTGGCCTCACAAAATTAATAGATAGGTATTAAGTCCTCGTGGGATTGATACTTTTTATACTACTTGAATGATATGTGCGCTTCCGTTATACGCGTGTGATTTCGTACCAGTCAATACACAATTCCAAAAAGAAAGACAAAATTTAAGTCTCGGGAATCTGACTCAAAAAGACCTTGTTTGCCAATTAATAAGAAAATTGGATGGGAAGATTGTCTCTGACGCATAGACATCATTCAAGCCGTTACATTATTGTAAATGTTATATCTCTTTGTCTTTTCCTAATAATTGTGATTTGTTTTGTTATTTTCTCTGACATGATCCATGCTACTTTTTGATCTTTCACAATTTACTATTTTGCTACTAATCGTCCTTTGGAAGATACTTGTGCTATTATAACTCACCTTTTCCAGGTTCTATAAATTCAACTCATCATTGCACCTTTGAAGGCATATAGATAAAAATGGAAACTACTTCAAGAAGACGGGTTGAAAACATCTCTGTGTTTTGCGGTACCAGTGTTGATGTTAAACCATAATACGTAACAGCGGCACATGAATTGGGTCGAGTCATTGCTGCAAGGAATATGCACTTAGTATATGACGGTGGCAATCTTGGACTAATGAGGATTGTTTCAAAGGCTGTACAGGATGGAGGCTGTCAAGTCTTGGAATCATCCCAAAACCCTTGGCGGAGGCGAATCTTATTGGATCATCAAACGGAGATGAACTAATCGTACCATGTATGTTTGAACGACTGGTAGAAATGATTAACCGTGCTGATGCTTTTATTGCTTTGCCAGGTGGCTTGGGTACAATGGAGGAAATTTTTACAATATTATCTTGGGCGAACTTGAACATACACCAGAAACCGCTTGAACTGTAAAATGTTGATGGATTTTATTATTTTCTTTGTGTGTTTCTTGATGATTCCCGGAGAAATGGGTTCGTGTCAAAGCCTGTAAAAGAACTCCTCTTTACTGCCAGAACTGCCCTAGATTTAATTAACCAAATCTTAGCCTTTGAACCTCAAATTGACCCCATTCTTTCCAAGATAATTTGGTCCGATAATAATCGTGGTAAGAGGCGTCGGATAAATCTGGATCTTAACCTTTACCTTTTCATTTAGATGTAGAATTTCAGCTAACCAGGTACGGTTTTCTAAAACTCTTCTTCTACTGTTTAAGACATTAGGGACAATGTCTCATTTAGGTTTAGGGGAGGAGAATAGTTAAATTGTGTCTTGTTTTTATTGTTTTATTTTTAGTCAAACTTTTTCGAAAAAGCCACAAAAATTTGAAAAATTTTACAGAAACCAAAAAAATATTTTGTGTTTTTGTGTTTTTATTTGATTAATTAGGTGAAATTGGTGTGAGATAGCTGAGTAAGGAATTTCCATTCCTGAGACGTATCTTAACCTATTTCGGAACAAGTTAATTTTTGTTTATTTCCTTTTAAATTATTTAATTTGTGAATTCTCCATAAAACTGACTAAAATGGCTCTTCATATGCTCAGTTGTTGACAGGTATTATCAACATACATGGTAACATATGGACATGAGCTGTAATTGAAAAGTTTATAATATTCAGTGCTCTAGTTTAATTGGAGGAAGCATCTAAAAAAGCGATGGGATCAGTAAAAAAAAAAAAAAACAACGTCCTAGATCCGAGTTATTAAGTATGTAAGGGTGTTTTAACACCTAGTGTCCTAAAACCAACTGGTTTGGGAGTCACTGACCCAAAGCTCGCTACATGGATTGAAGATGTTTCAAAAATATATATATCGGAAGTCCGGATTATTAAGTCTGTAGGGGTGTCTTAACATCTAGTGCCCTAAAGCCAACTGGTTTAGGAGTCACTGGCCCAAAGCTCGTTACATGGATGGAAGATATTGTATATAAATAAAAAAAAATTCAAAAATCAAGAAAAAAATCAGAAAAATTATTTCATTGCTTTAAAAAAAATTGTGAATTCTGATATAACTTTAGGACAAAAATATTACTCTATTCTCAACTACACTTGTGACTATTGTAGGCAAAATGAGTTGATTAATATATAGTTGGCTGTGTATATGAAGAATGGTAAAAAAATAATCAGAGAATTCACTTATTCGGTAATTTAGAAAGAAATAAAAACAACTACTAACTTGAATAAGAAGTTTCACCGAATTAGTCACTAACTTCTTTATTCTCTTTTCTCTTATCTTTTTGCTTTTGTGTGCATTAGTTTTACTATCTTTTTACTTTTATCAAATGTTTATGGGTATCGTTGCTGTAAGCCCTCACGAGACTACAACTCGTCCACTAGGGACACCTAGAGGTTTAAAGGCTTGTTGCATATGCTAAATGCAACCGTGATCCTCACGAAAGTGGCTTAGTTTAATTTTAATGTTTCTTGTATTTTATTTTGTTATTTTGCTCGAGGACTAGCAAAATGTTAGGTTTGGGGGTGTGATGAGCGAAAAATATATCAATATTTATCGCTCATTTTACTTAATATTTTGTTTAGTTTCTCGGGTTTTATGAATGTTTTGATGTGTTTTAGTTTATTTTACAGATAAAATAATACTGGGACTCAATGGAATCATTTAGGACGAAATGTGGGTCAAATAAGGGCAAAAATTGGACTTGACATATTAATTTTGGAGATTGGAAACGTGAAAGGGCGTTCTAACGAAGTACAGTTTCGGAAATTCCAATTTTGCGCAATAGTCGTATTTTGGGCATAACGTTTTACTACGATATCGGATCAAGCTGATTCAAGTTCCAAATTAATGAATACTCAAAGATCTACAATTTTAAAGAACAAAATAATTTCGAATTCGGAAGATTTCATGACCGAAATTGATGAAACATCCGGAAGTGTGTTATGTGTAATTATTAAAGTCATTTTCAAAGCAAAACAATAAATAAATAAATAAAAAATAAAAGTAGTCAAGCTCCCACCAAACATGATAGCAATTAATAATGGATTTGGTGGAACAATTAGTGGAGCAATTAATAATGGATTTGGTGGAGTAATTAGTGGAGAAATTAATAATGGATTTGGTGGATGATTTGATGGAGGCAAAATTTTGCCTATAAATACCAAGCCATTTCATTTGTAAATTCATACTTTCTTCTTTGAATTTCCTTAAGAATAACAAAGAAGATTGTATCTTGTTTGTTTATTTACAGCTTTCAGTATAAATACCAAGCCATTTCATTTGTAAATTCGTACTTTCTTTTCTTTACTTTTCAGTTTTTACTTTCCGTAATTTTCTTTTACGTACAATACTTTCCTTTCTTTACTTTTCAGTTTTTACTTTTCAAGCAATGAGGAGGTAACTCCCCCTTGCTGGGGTAAAAGGTAAAGCTTTTATTATTGCTATTTAGATTAATCTCCCATAATTATAATATAATAACTATTTAAAATATGACTTAATGAGGATACCGCCATATTGGTCGGTTGGTAATTAATTATAAATTGGTTTTAACCTCACTAAGCATGGATACTGTCTGGTTAGTCGGTTTGTAATTAATTATTAATTTGACTTAATCAGGATACCGTCTATATGGCTGGTTGGTAATTATCACACAAAGTTAATATATTATATTAATGGAGATATCTAAAATAGTAGTAATAAAAGTGGATCTTTTTACCTCAGCATTTTCTTTATTATACTTTTACTTTATTTACTTTCAGCATTTACTTTCAGCATTTACTTTCCAGTAATTTACTTTCCAGTAATTTACTTTCCAGCATTTACTTTCCAATAATTTAATTTCCAGCATTTACTTTATGTCTTTTCTTTTATTTAAGTTTTTACTACCCGTAAATATGTGTCGTAACTAAGCCAATTATTTGGGGTTGTGATGAAATCCAATATCACCGGTTTATAAGGGGTTAAATTATAATTTGGGTAATATAAAGGTTTATTATTGATTCTTAATCCTAAAGTTTTTTATTAACTGGCCATTAATAAAATTGAACTGGTAAACTTAAAATGAACTTGGAAAAAGAGATTTTAGGTTAAAGACCTTAGACTCAATTGTTAGACAATTATGACCCATAGCGTCACTATTTGTAAAAGACATTGTGATTTTTGTACAAATTAACTATGTGACAATGGAAATTGCATTTTATCATTTTGTAATTTGATCACTTAAATATATAAATGATAAAAGTCCTTATGATTAGTTCCGAATTATAAGATATGAGACAGTATCAATCCATAAAGTTTTAATCATTAAATATCCATAGTCGTAGTATTATCGAGACTGGACATCGATAATGCGGAATAGACTAGTATTGCACTTGTGCGTGTTATGGAAGCGTAACAGCATAGTTCTCATATATTTAAGTATTGGATACTTATGCAAGTGTGATAGGAGGTTGTGTTTACCGATGGTACGGAAACAGCTTCGCTCTGGATAGACCCCGCGAAATCCCATTGGTAGTATGACTATGTGTCTATGGGAATCCGCATCAAGGTAGATGTATTTGGTCTTAACCTGAGACTTGCATCGCTAGTACTTGCGACAATCAATACGCTTTGGTTTTGGTCGTCCAGGACTTTAACAGGTTCTGTGTACGCCTCTTCTGGGTTTATTGGGAATCGTAGTGTATTGGGTGTGATGTCAAGATGGAAGTATCACTTCAGTCATATGGAGATGATGATCAAGCAGGGATACAGAACTGGTACTCTAATAGGTTGCAACAATCGGGATAATATGACATGGTCATGATTATCCGATTAAAGAGACTAGTTGCTTGTAATCTGATATATGCTTCGTACGGGGCAGACACTATTCCAGCACCAGGCCTTGCATGTGACATCCGATACTAGATCGCAATACGCAATACTACGTATACTACGCCTGAAAAAGATTATATATTCCTTTAAGAATATTTCTGGAGAATTGGGTAGGCACGGTGTTTTGCTAGAAGTCAACCATGTCTTGTAAATAAGTAAAAACGTAGTACGAGGTACTGACCGGCGTAAACACACACGTATAACGCAAGCGTACGTATCGTTCAAGTAGTATAAAAAGTATCGATCCCACGAGGACTTAAAACCTTTTTGTTATCAATTTATTGGGCCAAATGATTACCAGTATCTAACAAGTTGTTTGATTGATTTGGAATGGCGATGATTCTAAATTTAAAGACAAATAACTAAAATTGCTTAAAAGTAGATTTTAAAGAAATTCAATATTAAAAACTATCCAGGGTTGTGATTTATTTCAATATTATTTAAAAGATGAAGTAATTATCTTATAGTTGGGTAAAATATCAATTTATTAACCTGGAACACTAACTTATGTAAAAGCCTATTCCGATGGTCAATTACAAATACCTAGTATAATCCAATTGAACCATATGTCTATGTCAACCAAATTACCTAGATTCATTAAGTTCAAGTTCCAATTATGGCTACCCCCGCCCAACAGGTATATTCCTATCCTGTAAGGAAATCTATTAAAAGGGTTATCTATCCTCAAGGAAGATCGTGGGCTATTGAGTCTAAGGTCTTAAACTTAAAATCCCTATGTCTAGATCATTTTAAGTTTACCTAATCAATTTAATTAATGGCCAGTTAATTAAAGAGCATTAAGATTAAGACTCAATAAATAAATCTTTAAATTACCCAAACTATAATCTAACCCTTATAAACCGGTTTAATTGAAATTCATCACAACCCTAGATAACTAACTTAGCTACGACACATAATTAGGGCTAAAAACTTAAAAGACTTAAAAGAAAATTGCATAAAGTAAATGCAGTAAAATAAATGCTGAAAATGAATTAAAATAAAATTGTTAAGGTAAAAAGGAATTACTTCTACTATATACTAATTAGATTTCTCCCATAATATAATATAAGCTTTGCAAAACATTTTCATCCAGCCATATAGGCGGTATTTTGATTTAATTAGTTTAAAAACAACCAGCCATAAAGGCGGAATCAAAATAACCAGCCATATAGGCGGAATGAAAATAAACCAGCCATAAAGGCGGAACTTAAAATAAACCAGCCATAAAGGCGGAATTTAAAATAAACCAGCCATAAAGGCGGAATTTAAAATAAACCAGCCATAAAGGCGGAACTTAAAATAAACCAGCCATAAAGGCGGAATATGAATTTTATTACCCACCGACCAATCTGGCGGTTATCCTGATTAAGTCAATTTAAAACTTGAATATATTATAATTATGGGAGAATAATCTAAGAAATAATAGTAAAAGAATTACCTTTTACCTTAACAGAAGGAAGTTACCTCCTCATAATAAGTAGTAAAAACTGTAAAATAAAGAAAGTAAATTATTATTTTTACAGAACGTAATTAAAAATTACAAAAATTTATTAAAAGAAACTTAGAGAGAGAAGAACTCCCTAATTACATAGGATTTGGGAGAGGAATGGTACAACAAAAACTGAACCATCGCGCTCTATTTATAGGCGCAGATGGCGGTTGGGCGTCGCGACGCTGAAGCCTTTAGCGTCGCGACGCGCGCTACAGTTCAACGTGGCTCAATAACGGCTTGACACGTGGCAAGGCGGCTAAGAGATCAGATCCTTATCCGATGACGTGGCACTGTTCATGACGTCAGCGCTTACGTCATCATGATGTGAGATTGTCGGCAACGTCTGATCTTGACACGTGGCATGGGCGCATTTTAGCAAATTGTTGAGATGTCGACACGTGGCAAGGCGCACAATAGCGTAGATGATGATTGTCGGCGCCGTAGGATGATGACACGTGGCAGGCGCACGTTAGCACGTCTTCTGTGATGGTGACACGTGGCAGCGACGCATTTTAGCAAAGTCAACTTTTCAGATTGTTGACCCATTGACCATGGCGCATTTTAGCAGAACCAGCGCACGCTGGGCGTCGCGACGCCAAAGCTTTGAGCGGCGCGACGCGGAGAAGACATAAATATCCCAGTTGGTGCATTTTTGTCCGGTTTTGTCCCAAATTGCCTCTAGTGCTGTCCAAACTTTATTTATCTGCAAAATAACAACAAAACACATCAAAACGTTCATAAATCTCGAGAAACAATACAAAACATTAGGTTAAATGAGTGGGAAATAGTGGTATAAATACCACTCATCAGGTACGTACGTGTTCGGATAGTCGACGACCGAATTTACTGCCAACATATCTAGGGATCTCTTGGATCGCTTCCCGAAGATTCACCGATGACGTATGATTCGAACATAATTAATCTAGGATTAATTACAGAGAGATTTTATCTGGGATAAAATACTATTTGAAGAGAGAGAACGATTAATTTGGAATTAATCGATAAAATAATATATTCGATATATTAAACGAAATTAGATTTCGACGCGGAATTAAAATTGGATTTTAATTCGGGCAAACGAATTAATTTAGAATTAATTCGAGAGCGACGTGAATAGTAATTTTACTTGGCATAATTATTTAATTAAATTTGATTTAATTACGTCGCAACGTAAAAGTCGTTAATTCGGAATTAGCGAACCCGAGCCCTGGATGTGTCGCATGCCCACTTGGATTTTAAATCAAGTGGGGCCCACTTGTCACATCACTTGTCACTTTAATTACTTTTTGGTGATGGGTTTTGGTGAAGGAATGATGGTAACTTGTATGACACATTTGTGTGTAATGATGGGAATGACTTTTACCAAAATTTTAGATTTGGTATATCATTTGATTTTTGAAATCAATTAACACAAAAAAAAAATTATTCACTCATTCTCTCTCACTCACTCACGGTTTTGGAAGCCAAAACACTCTCTCCATTTTCTTTCATCTTGGCCGAAACTAGGAGGAAGAATAAGAAATTTTTGTTGCAAAAATTTCTAAGTGCTAGCACACACAAGGAATCATCCAAGGTGATAGGGAAACCATCCCAAAAGCTTGGAATCAACTCGAAAGCTTGGAGCTTGGATTTCATCCTCAAACGTGGAGCTTGGGCGAAACTTGGAGGAACAATTTTTGTATTTGACGCATCCAATATCCGATCAAAGTAAGTTTAATTCTGCTATTCTTCTTTGAGTATTCACTTGATTTCATTGCTTATTTGATCTTGGATTGTCTTAGAGACCAACATCAATAGCTCACGATCTTCCTTGAGGATAGATAACCCTTTAATAGATTTCCTTACAGGATAGGAATATACCTGTCGGGCGGGGGTAGCCATAATTTGAACTTAATCTTAATGAATTCAGATAACTTGGTTAACATAGGAATATGATTAATTGGGTTATACTGGGTATTTGTATTTGACCATCGGAAGAGGCTTTTACATAATTTTGTGTTACAGGTTAATAAATCAATATATTCACAAATGTAAAATAACCACTTCATCTTTTAAAAATATATTGGAATGATTCACAACCCTGGATAGTTTTATAAATTTGAATTTTCTTCAATCTACTTTCAAGCAATTTATTTACTTGTTTTAATTTTAAAGTCACCAACCAATCAAACAATCAATCCATTAGATACTTGTAAACATTTAACTTCATAAATTGATAACAAAAGGTTTTAAGTCCTCGTGGGATCGATACTTTTTATACTACTTGAATGATACGTGCGCTTGCGTTATGCGCGTGTGATTACGACGGTCATATCTCAAGTCAAAGAATCATTATGCTACTCAATCCGAGAAGATTCTTATTGACGTTGGTGTACCATCTATTGAGAAATCTTTGGTGAGTCATTCAGTGTTTATCCATTATAAACACCTACATGTCTATACGAGTCTCTGAGACTCATGGTTCATTGGGATAAACCATCGGACTAAGTTCGATATACGACATATACTGGTCTCAGCGGATTTTACTAACCGACCCGTATTAGTAAATCTTGACCGGGAACTTTATTTAATAATATATTTCTAGTAGTGTCACTTCGCAATGTCAATTACAAGCTACGTTGTAATTGCGCACTACGTTATATATTATCGGGTCTTTGTCTAATATATATATATATATATATCACTAAACATGATTTCGTTTCAATATAATGAATTAGATCGAATATATATAATAAAAGACAAGAAGTGCTACCATAAATAAGTAATATTATGGAAAAAGATATTTCTAGTATTCATGAATCAGACATAAATATGATCCGGATTGGCGTTCCGAGTACCAACCCTAACAAGATGATGTGGGTGGAGCCCTTAGGATATGATTTTTATGAGATTTGTGTGGACCTGAGGACTTTTTATTTGTTTGACGTCTTCTTAGATTCCCTTTGATGCTAGACTGTGATCCATGTTGTCCAATTTTAGGATACATCATGCCGAATTTTCGGTAAATTCAGAGGCTTATGGAGATGGGTCAATCATGTCTCCTGCCGGTAGCATCCTGCCTCTGGCAGGGTGTTACACATGGATCCAGATTTAGATTTGTATTATATTTTTGTAGATCTAGATGAGGTATTATCTGTGCGGATTTTCGGATATCCAAATCCGTAAAATATCCAAATTTTTATATTTTTAATATTGTTAAGTTATTTAATTTAAACATCCAAAATAAAATAAAATAATATTCATAATTAAACAATATCCATTTAACTTACAAAACAACATTTACAATTCACAATCCATTCAAAATAATCTAAATATAAAAATGTTCACTTTTTCACTTGAAGTTCAAATAATATTCACTTTTTCACCCCGACGTTATCAAATGACCGAAATACCCTTATGACGTCAGAAAAATTCTAATGGTGTTAATGTTTGGATGAAAAAGTAAATATTTTTTAAACTTTAGGTGGAAAATTAAATATTTTAAAAAATTTTGACTAAAACGGAACTTTAACAATTCTTTAGGTTGGAAAATGATAATTTCCCTTATATAAATTATTCAAACATTATTTATAATATACAAGTGACACACGATCTTTAAAAGTTAGACAATCAAACATCTTACATTGGAATAATTCTTTAGTGCAACATATATGTATTAGTGACGTGATATCACCAATAAATCAATATATGACATGTATGATTTAATATATAATTTTTTAATTATTTTTTAATATTTTAACACACGTGACGATATATTATTAGATTGTTCCACAGATGACATAATACCTCGTTAAGAACTTTTCATATTGGTGGCGTATTTACAGTGTCATGACATAAATATAACCACACGCGCATGTTTCCATGTTATAAAATTCAGATTTGACCTGAGAAATTTTACACGCATAAAGTTATTCTAAGGTTAAATAATATTTAATTAAGCAGGTAATTCAGGAACCCAAACTAAATTATCAGCAGGGAAGAAATGGCAAACGGGAGAAGTTCCAGGATTGATTTTGAGCACACGAAATGAAGCATGATCACGATTCCATTGAGATGTATCCATGTGACAAACAGCAGCAGCTTCAACTCTTTCTCCATTTTCACCACTCAAAGAAACTTTATACAGCTTGTTCTGGTCACTCTCTTGGTAATGGCAAAAAAACACTGCATAAGGGTAAGGCATAGAATGACATGCTACCATTTTTGGAGCATAAATTTCTTCTGGCAATTCCAAGATAGTATAGTTTTGTAAGGCAGTTAAGGGCCTTGTAATAAAATCAGTGGCTAAAACTTTGAAGTTGGTATCCAATCCGAAGACGCCACGTGTGAAATCAAGCATGGATTCTAATGAGGTAGCACAAAATTTGGTCTCTCCTTTGAGGGGTTGAAGTTCACATTCTGTGAGTGTGTATTTCATGGCCTTGGCTTGGGGAGAGTTTTCTAAGAAGGAGAAGAATTCAAGGAGAGAAGATAAATGAGATGAAGAGAAAGGAATTGATTTGGCTTCATCTCTAGGTAACAAATGAGGAGAAGTTGAAGGATCTTTGTAGGAGAAGTAAATTTCCAATGATTTGCCAATTTTGAGATCATCAATTTTGAAGAAAATTTTCTCTGAAGGGTCTAGATGATTCATGTGTAAAGCTTGCTGATCATCTGTATTTGTATCTTCTTTTTCCCATATAGATACTTTCCTGGCTTTACTGTTTTGAGCAAACTGTCAAAGAGATCATTCAATTAGAAAAAGGAATTATTAAACAAGAAAAGCAATTGAGAAATTTTAGATCATTGGCAAAATAAAAAACAAATTAAAGTAAAGCAAGCTTAAAAGGAAACAGATCAATGTTACCATTAAAACAAGCAGAACAAAGAGGATGAAGCTCCAAGAAGATAAAAAAGAACCCATAGCTTTTCTTGGTATTGAGAGCTGCTACAGCTATTGAAACAAATTAGCAACACTCAAGGATACTGACTAATTGAGAACCTGGATAAGGCATCTTTATTGCAACAACAAATATATAAAATCTTGGGCAAGGCTATTTTAATCCAAAAATAGATATTGAAAGTTAAAGTGATATTTAATAATATAAGTTTACTCGAGATTAATAGTTAAAAAATTTATCAATATTTTAAGGGAAAATGATACTTAGGCCCCTAACATTTAGGGAAATCTCCTATTTTTTCAAAAAAATACATAAAGATCCCCTTCGTTAATAATTTTTATTTTTGGATTAAAAAATATATATTTAATATATTTACCATGTATTGTCACATGTTATTTTTATGTAAATGAACCATACTAATTCTTTGTTGATTAAAACATTTGTTTAAAAAAAGGATGTTAAAGTTATTTTTTAAAATAGTAAGAGGTTTAATGTTCATTTCTCTAAACTTTGGAGGTTCAAGTGTCATTTACCCATATTTTAAATTAAAAATTTAAGTTAATAGCATAAAATAATGAGGTAAAATCTTATCATATATCATGTCATAAAATATAAAATCAAACAACAATCATTAATGAGATTGAGTTGACAAATGGATCGAGTTTGGAAAAATCAAACCATTTTTTTAAGTGTTATTTATTTAAGTACAAGTCTCGAAAAATATAATAAGAACATCAACTCAAAGTTTAATAAGTTGGACTTTATCAAAATCTTGAAAATATTAATAAACAACACTTGAATTAGAGATGAGTTTTTCAAGTCCAATCCATTTGCCAACTATATTTAGAATGGTAAATTGCCTAAAATGAGACTCAAGAGCAGCACTTTCCTTGGGCAACAATTGCCTAAGTTGCCAATTTAGTAAGAAGGCTTCATATTATGATATAATATTATTTTATATTTTAAAAATAAAAATTCATAGATTATAGATATTTATTTGTTGATTTGTTGATTTTTAATTATTTTTTCCCTAAATCAACTATTAAAATCTCTTAAAAATCTCAATTTTAATGTTGTTACAAATTCTCTATTATATTTAACAATTAATAGTTATATTTTTCTAAAAAACTAATAATAAGAAGAGGATCCTTATCCTAAAAAAATCCTGTAGAATTAGTTAAATTCATAAAGTGTGGCAGATGGTTATTACATAAATTAAAAGATGATTACTACTCTCACCGCCCCAGAACTCTCACTTTCTCTCTCTCCTATTTAAAATATCGAAATTGCCAATCTCTTTTATAAAAATACACTCCCCCAATATATATATATATATATATATATATATATATATATATATATATATATTAATTTAACACAACTTATATTTTTTATTAATTAATTTTTTTAATTTTGTTTATTTTTTTAAATTAATATTTTTTTGTTCTTTATATATCTAATCTTTTTTATTTGTTTAATAAATATTACAAATTTCATATTTATTATTAATTATTTTGTGTTCATTTATTCATTTAATTTTTGTGATTTTTTTTTTAATTTATTCAACACTACTTATGTATTATAAAAATATTCTCATGTATATTAGAGAAATATATATTTAAAAAAGAGTACAAATAACAACATAAAAAATTACACTTCTAATCTATAAAAACACAAATTCTAATCGATATTGTCTCATAATCAGAATCAAATAGACTATGTCAAAATTTATTTTATAAACTGATTTTTTTGATAAAATTATATGTTTTATACATAAATATTGTTAATTAAATTAATAAATAATCAAAAAATTAAATTAATAAATACTAAATTTGTAATATTTATTAAACAAATAAAAAATAAACAAAAATACAAAACTGACCAATTTTGAACATAATGCAGGTTAAAAATTGTCATAAAATTTCATGTGTTACATATTTATTAGTTGATGATATTAACACTCATATAACAGTGTTATTAAACAATTACTTTCTAATATATCCAAATCAAAGACTTCATTTGGCATTATCTTGTTTAGTAGTTACTATCAATAGACTTTATTTATTTATTTAAAATTTTAAAGTCTTAATTTTGATCAATATTTGATTATTTATCTCCAGAGCTCTCTTACATGACTTTAAAATTTTATCAGTGAAATTAATTCAGTATTCATTGAGGGGCTATAAGTTATCTTCAATTTTATATAATTTTATGTAAATTTTTAAAATGAGACCCTTATCAATAGATAATAAAAAATATATGTTATATTATATATCAAAAATTAATTTTTTTTTTTAAATTTAAGCATCATAATTTTAGATTAAATTTAAAGATACCAACAGATATTCTATATCAACCCCCTCTTTATTTATTGAATCAGGCAGACTATTTTTTTTTTCATTGGGCAAATCACTTTCCATCAAAACAGTTAATTAATTTTTCTAGCTGACATGATTAAGCTAATTTTGTCTGTCTGTAGATGCAGCCCTAGTGGCCTAACGTGAGCTGTACGTAACACAAATGAAAATGGACATTAAAATATGATATCGACCAAATCGCTCATTTTTGTTAATTTCAACTTCTTGATTTAATATTAAGAGTTACATGTAGACAATGATAAGAACTAATGTAGTTAGATAATTATATTTAATATAATTTCACGTGCTACATATTAATTAAATGATGATAATATATCACTCACACTGTAATGATATAATCTTACTTGGTACCATATGGATTTTGGGTTTGTTTGACATTGTGCTTTAACCTGTGGTGAGATAATAAAACTGTATTTGGGTCAATACACAGTTTTTAAGTGTTTAGTTAATGATGAGAAATTATGATTACTAACTGTGATTTCTTTCAAAAATTGAATTTTGTAAAATTTAAAAATTTTAATTTTTTCCCACCGTCAAAATATTAAAAAGCGCACTGTAATTATTTTTTTTTAGCATGAATCAAAATTTCATAACATCGTTTATGACACATCATTTGTTTACCACATTTTTTTAATCGCAACACCAAACATAGCATTTATTTATTTAAAATTTTAAAGGTGAATCAAAGTCTTAATTGAGATCAATGTTTGATTATTTATCTCGATACTTGTTTTATATGACTTAAAAAATTTATCAGTTAAATCAATTCGGTATTTATTTAGGGACAATCTCTGAGTTGTCTTAAATTTTATAAAGTCTTATGAAAATTCTTAAAATGAGATCTCTATAAATAAATAATATAAAAACATATATCAAACACTAAAAATTAAAATTTTCTTAAATTCGGATACAATAATTTTATTTTATCCCAATCGATCGGTTGCGTTGACTTTCCCGGAAACCACCTCTATATTCATTGTATCAAAGAGACATTTTTTTCTTCCCTTTATTATTATTATTTTTTTTTTGGGGGGACAAATCACCTTCCTTCGTAACAATCAAATATTTTTTTTTCTAGCTGAAATGATTAAGCTACTTTTGTCTCCGTCTGTAGTCTGTAGATACCACCATAGTGGCCTAACCTGAGTGAACGCCACTCAAGTTAAAATGGACATAAAATATGATATCGACCAAATCTCTCCCTTTTGTTAGATTCAACTTCTTGATTTAAATATTAAGTCACATGTAGTCAATGATAAGATATAATATAGGTGGGTTGTTAGCTAACCCAGAGATAGTCCTAAGAACAAACAATCTAAAAAAAGTCCTAAAATATGGAACTGTAATATATGACTTTATATTTTACCATTTTATCGATAGAGATGACAAGAAATTGAGTATGATATTGTGATAATAATAACCACGTACAGTCCATTTATTCAATCAATGAATATGAAAAATTATACTCGACCAGGTCCTAAAGTAATGGCCCGCATACCTCCTTTCACACTTAGTATTTTTACTTTTTTTATAGTATAAGGATATTAATATTCGTACATAATTAATTAAATTAATGAGTATAAAAAATTATACTTGTACCCGACCCTAACACACATGGGTGATCCTAAGTTTTGGGGGTCCTACGCCCCCAACGGCTAGGGGGGCAGGGAGCCAAAAAAAATTAAAAATTATATTTATTATATAAAATATAAATTACTAATGTACCCCTAATAACGGTAATAAAACGGTTATATTTAGTGGTATTTTTGGTATCAAAAAAATTCTATAAATATGATTCATTTTTCATAATTTCATCACACCAAATTCTCAACTCTCTCATTTTCTATAATTTTCTTATTCTCAATCTTACTTCAATACAATTCTCTTATAATCTTATATTCTTATTCTCAATCTCAATTCATTTAGTTGTTAATTTGTTATCATTCGCATCACAATTATTCAATTTTCTTATTTTTCTTCCTAATTTCTCAAACGAAAAATGGCAAGCTCATATGAGAACATTATATCAAATATGCTAACCCAAGAGAGCGGTCCTAGTGTCAGTGCACAATCACGGAGAAGAGAAGTTAAGGCTCGGTCCTCGGATATTTTCAAAATTCATTTTACTTTGGAACGCCTAGAAGATGGTTCACAACGAGCAATTTGCAACTATTGTGGGGTTATCTATAAATTTTCTGGTGGATACGGCAATATGATCAAGCACATGGAAAAACATCATCCAGTTGAATTTGGCATTGATACGACGCAGACTCAAATGGCCAGGTACGTATCATCTAGTAGAGGTAGGAGTAGTGTAGATTTATTTAAATATTCTGATGCAAAAAAATAGAGAAGAATTTACGAAATTAACTTGTATGGCACATCTTTCTTTAAGCTTTGGTGAAAAACTTCATTTTACTAATTACGTGCATAATGCTTTAAACCCTGCTGCATGTAGAATGACTCGAAACATAACAAAACGTCATATTTTCAAATTATATAAAGATGGTAAAATTATTTTAAATGAAATATTTAAAGAGATGAAAGGTCGTATTTCTATATGTTCTGATATTTGGAGTGACCATTGGCAAACACACTCATACATGGGTGTGACTTGTCATTGGATTGATGCATCATTTACCATGCAAAAAAGACTAATTGCATTTAGAGTTTTTGATGACCCACATACTGCACATAATATTTATAGAATGATGAAGGTAATTTTTGATGAATATGGTTTAGTAGAAAATTTTTAACAATTGGATTTGATAATGCATCTGCAAATACTGCATCCATTCATGATTTAAAATCCTTATGTGAACCAAATTTAGGGGGTTGATTTTTTCATATTCGTTGTACATGTCATGTCCTTAACATATGTGTGCAAGACAGACTAAAATTATTATCACCTTTCCTTGATCCAATTAAAACGGCACTTAACTGTATTTGGTCATATTCTCAAGTTAGGAGAGAATGGATCAAGTTTTGTAAAATAAATGGTATTAAACCGATTAAATTTTCAAGAGATGTTCCAACACGTTGGAATTCAACTTATTTTCTTTTATGTCAAGCATTTCAATACAAAGATGCATTATGTAGTTTTTTTTCTCAACATGTTCAAAAAATCACACTTTATCCTAGTCAATGGGATATTTGTGAAATTTTTTTAGATATTTTAAGAGTTTTTAATGATGCTACTTTAGTTTTTAGCGGTGTTTATTATCCTACAGCACATTTATTTCTTCTTGAGAGTTTGAATATTGTTGGCACTCTCGATGAACATGTTGACAGTGACGACCCTAATGATATTGTTTTGCTCGAAGCCATTACTGCTATGAAGGTAAAATGGTTGAATTATTTTAGAGAAATTCCTTTACTTTATCTTATTGCTGCTGTTTTTTATCCTAGATTTAAATTAGAAGGTTTGAATGGTGGTTTACAAGCTTACTATGGTTATTTAGGAATATTAGATGATGTTGATATTACGAGCATAATGACGAAATTAAGAAGTGATTTAATTATTTTATTTAATGATTATATTGTAAGATATAACTTAGGAACATTAGGTCAATCTAGTAGTAGCGAACCGGTAATTCAAACAAGACTTAGCGCAGGGGATCGTTGGTTACTGCAACGAAATAAAAAATCTAGGGATACGACAACAACTAATAACCCTGAATTAGATAATTATTTATCTACAAATTTTGAGTTTTCTAATGAAAGTTTATGCAGTAAAAATTTTAAAATCCTTGAATGGTGGAACCGGCATCAAAATATATATCCTGTTTTATCTATTACTGCTAAAGAGATCTTGGCAGCACCTATTTCCACCGTTGCGGTTGAGCAAGCCTTCAGCTTGGGAGGTAATATATTGGAAGTTAGGCGATCTTCATTACATCCAAGCACTCTAGAAGCAACAGCTTGTGTGGATGATTGGACTCGAGCTGATCTGAGACA
Organism: Zanthoxylum bungeanum; assembly: GCA_019454045.1. NCBI lineage: Eukaryota > Viridiplantae > Streptophyta > Magnoliopsida > Sapindales > Rutaceae > Zanthoxylum > Zanthoxylum bungeanum. Next base: position 30,474 of record SKCR01009027.1, read on the forward strand.
ACAAGAAGATGCCCCCGATGATTTTGAAGATTTGTTCAATAATGCTTCTGCAACAAGTGCAAGCGGAACCGGAGCCGAAGGATCAACTGATAATGATGATTGATAATTGTAAAATTATAATTTACAAAGGGGATATGTCTAAAACTTGTAATGGAACTACGTGAGCTTTGATTCATCTCACCCTTGGAGGATACGTAGGCAACTTAAATTTTTAAAAATTTAAGCTCAAGCTCTTCAATGTAATAAATTTTTTTTATTTATAAAATTAATATCATTTATTTTAATTAATTTTCAAAAAAAAAAAAATCTTTTAACCGAACCGAATCATTCGGTTCCGGTTCGGTTCGGTGTTTCGGTTCCACACTTGTGGAACCGGAAACCGTCCGATTCGGTTCGGTTCCGAACCGAAACCGAACCGCCGGCCGGGTCTAATGTGGTCTATCTTTAAGACCACCCATGCTAACACACCGAGTCCTGCAATTCTCATTTCATGGGTAATTTTTGTTGGCGTATTTGCGGTTTTTCCGGATAGCGCAGCGGAATGTGAAAAATCGGATTTTTCTAATTTCAAAAATTTTCTTTAGAGTATTAAATAAACTATTTATTTAAATATTGAATCACAAATCTAATTTGCAAATGTCCAAAATACCTCATTACCGAAAATTGCCTAAGTTACAAACTTTTTTTCATTTTGCTCATTTTAGTCCAAAAGTATCGATTACACAATTAAGTGTTTCAAAAACACTACCAAAATGATTAGTATACTTCTAATATACTCAATTGCATCCATAAAATGAAAAGCCCCAATTTAGAATTAGGCATAAACCCTAGAAATTATAATTAATCAAATTAATCAAATTTCACCAAATTGACTTTCAATCTAGCATTAGCACAATCTTTCCAACATTCTTAAAGTCTCAACACATCCAAAAACACTCAAGAACAATTATATGATTCCATAAAGTGGCATAGAAACTCTAGAATGATAACTTAAATTTCCTAGAGAAAATTGAACTCTAATAACCATTATTAAGCTCAAAGTTTCATCACACGTGCATATAAACTTCCCAACAAGCATCTAACAAGCAAAACCAAAATTTAAGAGAAGAGAAAATCAAAACTACATCACATGTATTCAACTAAAAGTAAAGGAAATAATTTCCTACTTAAAAGATTAAGAAACTTACCTTGAATTTCCAAATCTTGAAGCTTAAACTTGAATTTTGATCTCACCAATTTTTCTTCTCTTTCTAGGGTTTTTTTTTTTGTCTTCTTATTGTGTTCAATTAGGGAAGAAAAGAGAACAACCCTTTTTTATTTTTCATGGGCGAAAATGGCCTCCAAGGGAGAGAGAAATTTTTTTTTTTAATTTTAAAATAATTACAAAAAAAAATATATCATCCCACTAATCTTTAAAAAGGCCACATGTCACCATTTAATGTATAACACATGTCATTTCCATAAATGACATATACTCATATATTTAAAATATATTTATTTAAAGAATTAATTAATTAATATTTTAATCAATTAATTAATTCAATTAAATATATAATGTATTTCTATATTTACACTAAATGATAAAATACATCCATGGTTAAATATATTTCAAATTTATTTGGTAATTAATTAATGCATATCTAATCAAATTATGTATCAAAATCAAATTATAATTTTGATAAATAACAATCTCATGAAGTGGACACCTAAATCCAATACGCAGGACTGGCGGATCCTCTCTGGATATATCACCAGATATCATGAGCATCAGTCCACACCCAACGAACAGGCCGAGGTCTAACCTAAAAAGGTCGAAGACGTGACTGCCATCAAAGTGTGGAGGATAACTCATATATCCACTGTGGTATCTCAAGTCAAAGGACCACTATGCTACTCAACTCGAGAATATTCCTATTGACGCAAACGTACGATCTATTAGGAATCTTTCATGAGTCATTCAGTGCTCATCCGCTATAAACACCTACATCCCTATACAAGTCTCAATTGACTCGTGGTTCACTGAGATAAACCACCAGAATCTATTATTCTGATATACAACACGTACCGGTCTCCCAGGTTTACTTACGGACCAAGAATGTAAACATTGACCAACAACAATTTAAGAATGATACTGTTATTACATTTCTCAATGTCAATTGCGACGCTTTTGCGATTAGGTTATAACTTAATCATTCATTGGTCTTGTACGTCTTTACCATTTAAAAGATAATATATTGACGAAACTGTATATTTTATTCATAATAAAATATTATTCATACACGTATTTACAGGAAAATATATGAGAAATCGGTACGTTGAGTACCAACTCCAACAATCTCTCCCACTTACTTTAGTGCCATAACCGATCGTATCTCATTCCCATCACCTATGAGTAAATTGAGAAATAATTTCAAAAGGATAAAATAGCCATTTGACCATCACAAACACACATATATGAGTGAAGTATATTTTTCCATCTGCAGTTATAAAAAATATTCTCCAGTTCATGTTGTGATTCTCTGATCACTCTAGAGTGTTTTGAAGGAAAACTGAAACTCTATTACTTACAAGAATAGATTACAAAGTGTTTAAACTTTACCCAAAAAAAAATTCTTCACTCTCTAACTCTCTCCAAGTTTTCTCTCTTGAAGCTTTACAAATTTGGGATGCTTACAACTGGGATTGAGGCTCTTTTTTATAGGGCAAAAATGTGTGCTACAGTGCCACACGTTTTTGCTAAATCAATGGCAGTTGGCCAACTGGACTCATGCATGCATGTTGCATGCATGCTGGAGTCCATGCATGGGAAGCTTCAATGCAGCTGAACTTTGCTGGATTCTTCAAAGGTTGGTAGTAGCTGGACTCTACAATTCTCCCCCTCTAGCTGCATTCGAAACAATCATCATCTGACAGCTATCCCGGCTATGTCTCTGCACAACTCTAGCTTGTCTCGAGTAACCACATTTGTTAACATGTCGGCTGGATTCTCATCTATATGAATATTCACTAGTCTCAGCAGTTTTTGATCCATTACCTCGCGTATCCAATGATAGCGAATATCAATGTGCTTCGTTCGGGAATGATACATTGAGTTATTGCTCAAGTCCATAGCACTCTGACTGTCACAATGTAACCTTTATTCTGTCTGCTTGATCCATAATTCTTGGAGAAAACGCTTTAACCACAACATTTATTTTCATGCCTCTACTATAGCGATGTACTCAACTTCTGTTGTGGATAATGCAATACACCTCTGCAATCTTGACTTCCATGATACAGCTCCCCATGTAAAAGTGTAGATGAAACCTAATGTAGATTTCCTACCATCAAGATCTCCTACCATATCCGAATCTGTATAGCCTTCCAAGATTGGATCAAATCCCCCGTAGCACAGACGAAACTTCGATGTACCCTTGAGGTACCTGAGAATCCATTTGACTGCCTCCCAGTGTTACTTTCTAGGATTAGAGAGAAAACGGCTCACTACACCCACTGCGTGTGTAATATCTGGCTTGGTACATACCATTGCATACATTAGGCTTCCAACAGTTGAAGAATATGGTATTAATGACAGCTCATCTATCTCTTTCTTGGATAAGAGACACGAACTCTTGCTCAGTTTGAAATGGTGCGTTAGCGGAACGCTAACTGGTTTGGCTTTTTGTATATCGAACCTCCTGATTATCCGTTCAATATAACTCTTATGTGAAAGCCACAACTTCTTGTTCTGTCTGTCACGAATAATATCCATTCCTAAAAATTTTTGAGCTAGTCCTAAGTCTTTCATGTCAAAAGACTTAGAAATTTCCTTCTTCAGCTGGCTGATCTTTGCTGCTTCTTATCCAACAATCAACATGTCGTCCACATATAGTAGAAGAGCAACGAAATTTCCTTATGGAAACCTCTGAATGTATACACACTGATCTGCTGTAGTTTTTTGTAACCTTGACCCACCATGAATGAGTCAAACTTCTTGTACCACTGCCTCAGTGCTTGCTTAAGCCCGTACAAGCTCTTTTTCAGCTTGCAAACAAGGTTTTCTTTTCCTGAAATCTTGAATCCTTCTGACTGCTCCATGTAGATTTCTTCATTCAGATCACCATGAAGAAATATTATGTTGACATCGATTATTCAAGCTCCAAGTTCAAACAGGCTACCAATCATAGGATAACTCGAATTGAAGCCATCTTTACCATAGGTGAAAAAATCTCATTAAAGTCAATTTCATTTTCCTGTAGGAATCATTTGACTACTAGCCGAGCTTTGTGTTTCAGCACATTTCCGCTGCCATCTTTCTTGAGCTTAAACACCCATTTGTTATTCAGTGCATTTATTCCATGTGAGAGCTTAACTATCTCATAAGTGTTATTTTTCTGTAGAGATTCTATTTTATCCTGCATTACGTGCAACCATTTGTCATTGTCTTTATGAGATACAGCTTCGTTGAAGATTTCTGGCTCCCCCTCGTCAGTAAGTAGAATGTATTCTGATCCCAAGTGTCTGGATGATGGAATCCAGCCTCGCTCAGATCTTCGTACTAGAAGTTCACTGATTTCTAGCTGTATGTTGTCATCCAGATCTGTGGATGATCATGTAGCCTCTGATAGAGCAGATTTCAGCTCCCCATGTTCAACACCACCATCATTCTATGATTTTGCTTCTGGCATGTCTTGCACCCCATCATCATTTTTGGCCACTTGTGTTGGTGCTGGGGTTGTGTCTGGATTTGCATCGTCTTTGTTGGCACTAGAATTAGAAAGCATCTTGGGGTTTTCAGTATCTTCTATTGTATGGTCTTCAAGAAACACTACATCTCTGCTTCTGATGACCTTCTTTTCCTTTGGGTCCCATAGCCTGTATCCAAATTCCTCGTCTCTATAGCCTATGAAGATGCATGGAGTATTCCTTGCATCGAGCTTCTGTCTAAGCTCCTTGGATACGTGTGCAAAGGCTAAACAATCGAATGTTGTGAAGTGAGAATATGAGGGATTCTTACCAGACCACACATTCTCCAGAATCTCAAAGTTCAATAGTACAGATGGTGATATGTTGATCAGGTAGCAGGCTGTACGAACAGCTTCTCCTCAGAATGGATTTGGCAGCTTAGCCATGCTGATCATGCTTCTGACTTTCTCTATAATGGTGCAGTTTATCCTTTCAGCGACACCATTCTGTTGTGGGGTGCATAGGACATTCCTCTCATGTTGAATACCGTCACTTCCGCACTAGGCATCGAACTCCCTGGAAGTGTATTCACCTCCATTGTATGTGCAAAGGCACTTCAGTTTCTTTCCTGTTTCACACTCGACCATGGTATGGAACAGTTTGAATAGTCCAGAACCTGATCCTTTGATTTCAGAAAATACACTCATACCTTTCAAGAAGCGTCATCAATAAAAGTCAAAAAGTATTTATTACCACCTAATGAATTTACTTCCAATGGACCACAAACATTAGAGTACACCAGACTAAGTAACTTTGATTTTCTTATAGAAGAGATATTGAAAGAGACTTTATGGTTCTTACCAAAAAGACAGTGATTGCAAGAATCTAGGGCATCATTTTTGGAGACAGAGATTATATCATTCTTTATCAAGGTAGACAACCTCCTTTCACTCATGTGTGCCAAAGATTCTGAAAAGCCTCCGGTTCAGCTACATTGAGGCTTTCTGCACAAATCTTCACATGAGTCTTGTATAGAGTTCCAAAAATATGTCCTCGGGCGATGACCATGGTATATTTTATTATTTTCCAAGTGTCATTGCTGAAGTGGTTAGCATAACCCTGTTTGTCAAGGGCTACCCCCGAGAGTATATTGAGCCGAAGTTCTGGAACATGTCTTACCTCATTCAGGGTTATTATATAACCTGCACTTATCCGCAAGTTTATTTCACCAATTCCCACTATCTGAGAAGAACTGGTATTCCCCATCTTCACTGCTCCAAAGTCTCATACTTTTTATTTTGTGAATAAATCTCCGTGAGGAGTGACGTGGTAGGATGCTGCAGTATCTACCACCCACTCGACATTCTGAGTTATGGTGTGAATGCATACTTCTTCCTGGCCGGAGCATATAGTTACATCTCATATGGTAACTACTAGTGTCTCCGCATCATTCTTCTTCGATTGGTTATTGCCTTGTCCCTGCTCTCGTTAGAGTTTCCGACAATTCTTCTTTAGGTGGCCATCTACGCCACAGTGGAAACACTTGTATGTAGGTTTTCTCCGTCCTTTGATTTGCCTGTACTTTTGCTTCTGCCTCTCCCTTTACCTTGATTTTTCTCATGTTGTCTTCCTCGATGCTCTGAAACAAGGGCTTCTGTTTGATCTGAGCCCACGTCTTTTCTTCTGACTTCTTCATTAGATAATGCGTCTTTTACCATAGGCATAGTAAGTTTGCCTCCTGAAGCTGAGTTGCTGAGAGTAACCACCGGTGTCTCCCAGCTATCAGGAAGAGAACTGAGTAGCAAGAGGGCTTGAACTTTGTCTGCCAGTTGCATATCTACTGCAGACAAATGGTTCACCAGGATTTGGAACTCGTTGGTGTGCTCTGCAACAGAAGTTCCACTCCGTAGCTTCAGGTTCACCAAACGCCTCATGATTAAGGCTTTATTCCAAGCTGTTTTGACCTGGAACATGTCTTCCAATTTCCTCCACATTTCTTAAGCATCTGTATCCTGTGCTACGTGGTGGAAGACACTATGACTGATCCACTGTCTAATCTGACCTAGAGTTCTGTTATTGAGATTAAAATCCTACTCTTTAACAGATTCTTGATCTCACTCCCTTCACCTCGCTAACATCAAACAATCTTTATAGTGTAAATAATCTATCATCTGAGGTCTCCGGAGGAAGTAATTAGTTGCTGTCAGCTTGATCATTGCACCAGAAGGAGAATCTTCCATTTTTATTTTAAGTTTTAAAGTTTAAAATGAAAATAAGTTTAAATCGAGGCTGAATTTCATAAATCGGAGGTCACTGTTGTGTCCGGAATAGTCGAAAATGGTGGATTAGACACTTCGTTAGTCCAAATTCGACTCAGGAACTGATTTGTAAATTTCTAAAATTTCTGGGGCAAAACTATAAATTTCAAAGACTTCAGGATGCTCAGTGAAATTTACCAGGATTTCCGACGTGGCTAACACGTGGTTGCTGACATGGAAAAAGTGGGACCGGCTTGCTGACGTGTCTCACACGTGGCGGATGACGTGGCTGCTGGCTGTGTGATGATGTGGCGCTGACTGGACACTGTCGTGTGCTGATGTGGCACTAACGTGGATGCCACATAATCGTATTCTTCCACCAGACGAGCGTGTGGAACGGGGCGAGAGTGGGCTTCACTCTTCGGCGCGTGAGGGCTCCTCGGACGTCCATTTGGTCGTCGGAAAATACCACCGAAATCGTCTTGACGTGAACTAGCTGATGCTATCCTCAAATTTGATTTTTGACAACTTTGCCAGAACTCGAATTTTCCGAACCAAGTTCCGTTCTTCGGTTTTATGACCCCAAAGTAGAACCAAAACTCTGATACCACTTGTTGTGATTCTCTGATCACTCTAGAGTGTTTTGAAGGAAAACCGAAAATCTATTATTTACAAGAATAGATTACAAAGTGTTTAAACTTTACAAAAAAACTTCACTCTCTTACACTCTCCAAGCTTTCTCTCTTGAATCTTTACAAATTTGGGATGCTTACAATTGGGATTGAGATTCCCTTTTCTAGGGAAAAAACGTGTGGCACTGTGCCACACGTTTTTGCTAACTCAATGGCAGTTGGCCAACTTGGCCAACTGGACTCATGCATGAAGTTGCATGCATGCTGGAGTACATGCATGGGAAGCTTCCATGCAACTGGACTTTGCTGGATTCTTCAAAAGTTGGCAGCAGTTGGACTCTACGGTTCATCCTAATGTAATATAATGTTCGAAAATATAGGTAAAATCATTATTTGTGCTGGGTCATTGATAAATTTTGAACAGACCATAGAACCTATATGTTAGATTTAGTTTTGAGGGGACGCTCAAATCACCATTGAATCATTAAGAAAGTTTCTTGATTTCCTGGAATTAGTGGTGAAAATAATGGTTGTGATTTTTTTTTTCTGACCAGTAATAAGATAGGTCTGATTTTATAAATGAATATATAATTGTGGTAATATTTGTGTCATTAAACAATAGAATAACATGAAAATAAATATATCACAACCAATAATACTAACCAATCTATGCAAAACCCTAAAACTTGATGTTTGAAGAAAACCCTGGAAATGATAAGAACGAATCCAAGTCGAGATCTCTCTGTCCTTAAGAACTTATTAGCCTCCGTCTCTGGTGCTTATGGATTCGAAATGGCCAATATTCTCCCAGGATTCCTTGGATGCTTCTTGTGTTGGGTTTCTATTAAGTCCCAAGATCGATTTCAAGCATAAAACATGTGCGAATACAACAAAGAAGCATGACAAAATCATACTTACATTGATCGGCTTTTACGATGCGAGGAACAACAAAAGTCTTCAAGCTTTTGCTCCATGATGCTCACAGTTTTGGGCTCCATTTTTGTCCTCCATTTTCGGTCCTTCAAGCTCCAAGCTTGGTGTGCATTCCATGCCCACGGGTGAGTTTCCCTATCACATTCGTAAGACTCCGGATGTGTGCTAGCACTCTTGAAATTTTGCCACAAAATTTCTATTTCCCTTGATGAACCTCACGGCTTTGAAGGAAAATATTGGGATAGACTTTTGGTCATTGGCCGATTCTTGTGTGAGAAGAAGAGAGAGATAGTTTTCTTTTGTTATCTAAAAACAATAATAATGAAAAAGCTTTACAAAAATTTGGTATATCATTTCCAAAAGTCAAACCAAATTTTGGAGCCAAAAATCACATTAAATGCCTCACAACCACTTCTTTCATGAATAGTGGCTGCATGTCAATCACTCAAAGTGACAAGACATCCATCACTTGAATGACGTGCGATGTGATGCGACGCGTGATGTGACTTGTGGGTCGTAATTGAATTCGAAATGCGAGTGCGCCCGGAAACACTCCCGGGCTCGGGTTCGCTAATTCCAAATTAACGAATTTTCCGTTGCGACGTAATTAAATCAAATTCAATTAAATAATTTTGCCTAGCAAAATTACTATTCACGTCGCTAGCGAATTAATTCTAAATTAACTCGTTCGCCCGAATTAAAATCTAATTTCAATTCCGCGTCGAAATCCATATTCGTATAATATATCGAATATATTATTTTATCGATTAATTCCAAATTAATCGTTCTCTCTCTTTAAATAATATTTTATCCTAGATAAAATATCTCCGCAATTAATCTCATATTAATGTTCTCTCTCTATTAATTAATCCCATATTAATAAAGTACGAGTCATACGTCATCGGCGAATCTTCGGGAAGCGACCCATGAGATCCCCGGATATGTTGGCAGTAAATCCGGTCGTCAGACTATCCGAACACGTACGTACCTAGTACTACGTTTTTTACCGATTTACAAGACATGGTTGGCTTCTAGCAAAGCACCGTGCCTACCTAATTCTCCAGAAATATCCTTACAGGAATAAGTGATCTATATCATGCGTATTATACGTAGTATTGCGTATTTCGATCCAGCATCGGATGTCACGTGCAAGGCCTGTGGTTGGAATTGTGTCTGCCCCGTACGAAGCACATATCGGATCTCTGGTAACTAGTCTCTATAATCGGATAAACAAGACCTAGTCATAATATCCCGATAGCTGCAGCATATAAGAGCATCAGTTCCGTATCCTACGTAATCATCATCTCCACTATGACTGGAGTGATACTTCTGTCTTGACATCACACCCAATACACTACGATTCTCAATATACCCAGAAGAGGCGTACACAGAACCTATTAAAGCCCTGGACGACCAAAACCAAAGTATATTGATTGTCGCAAGTATTAGCGGTGCAAGTCTCAGGTTAAGACCAAATACATATACCCTTATTCGGACTTCCATAGACACATAGTCATACTACCATTGGAATTTCGAGGGGTCTATCCAGAGCGAAGCTGTTTCCGTACTATCGGTAAACACAACCTCCTATTACACTTGCATGAGTATCCAATACCCAAATATATGAGAACTATGATGTTATGCTCCCTCAACGCGCACACGTGTAATACTAGTCTTTTATGCATTATCGATGTCCAATCTCGATAATACTCTGACTAGGGATATTTAATGATTAAACCTTTGTGGATTGATAATTTCTCATATTACTCAATCCAGAACTAATCATATGGACCTTCTATCATTTATACATCTTGGTAATCTAATTACAAATGATAAAAGAGCAATTTGCTTTGTCACATAGTTAATTTGTACAACAACACCATGATCTGTATAAATAGTGATGCTATGGGTCATAATTGTCCAACAATATCCCACTTGGCCTATAGCAAATCACTCAAGTGTCCTACACCCGAACTATGTACGGTGCGCTCAAATTTCTGCTGAGAAAATGCTTTCGTCAGCGGATTTTCATGGTTATCATCTGATGCGATTTATTAGATCATCACATCACCACGATGTATGATCCGAACGAATCAGATGAATAATTGAAGTATATATCTGGATCGTTGATGAGACCATTAATTCTTTAGCCTACGATGTAGCCTAGCTCAGTTGCTAACAGAACTACTCCTAATCTGATTAGGATTATTATCGATCCAAAAGGCTTCTATTGTTGCCTCAGGTGCAGCAATAACCCACTTTTGTTGTTTATTCGGTAACAATATCTTGCTTGGAAGATTTCCAGCTAATTGTTCCGTTATTCAAACTTTATAGTACCTTTGTTACGACTTATTGTCATTTTTATTGGTTAGGAAACTTGCAATGGTGAACCCAGTCACTTCAAGTTCTCCTTCTCCATAGCTTAAGAAAGCATCCTTAGTTCATCTAAGATACTAAAGGATGTTTTTAAGATCAATCCAATGACTATCACTTGGATTGGCCCGATTGTGACTCCATATGCTCAAAGTATATGAGACACCAGGTCGCATACATTTATTTCAATGTACAAGTTCTCGGAGAGTACCAACAACTTTTAGATCTATCCCAGTAGATCTTTATTCCTAGAATAAAGGTTGTCTCTCCCAAGTATTCTACGGAGAATTATTCATGAAAGCCAAGCTTTCACCGATTTTATTATGGGAATATCATTTCCAAGAAATGATATATCATCATTATGTAGGACAGTCATTGTCAGTGCGCTCCCACTAACCTCCTATTATACACAAGAATCATTTCGCTTTGAATTAAATCATACATCATTATGATTACATCAAAACGATAATTCCAAGAACTTAATGCTTTCTTCAATCCATAAATGGATCGAATTTACTTGCAAACCTTGTTTGCTTGTTTTGGTACGACAAAACCATCAGGATGTTGTAAACATCCTCCAAAAAGGTTTCCGTTTAAGGAAAGCGATTTTGACGTTCAGCTGCCATATTTCATAAATGAAACATGCAGCATCAGCAAGCATTATCCAAATGGATTTAACCATGGCAACAAGTAAAAGGTTTCGTCATAATCGACATAATGTTGATAACGAAACCTTATACACTACAAGCCTAGCTTAGTATGTTGGTATGTTTCCTTCCATGTATGTCTTCCTTGAAGACTTTGTTGGACAATTATGACCCATAGCGTCACTATTTGTACAGATCACGGTGTTGTTGTACAAATTAACTATGTGACAAAGGAGATTGCACTCTTATCATTTGTGATTGGATCACCTAGATGTATAAATGATGAGAGGTCCTTGTGATTTGTTCCTGGACGGAGAATGATATGAGACAATATCAGTTCACGTAGGATAAATCATTAAATATCCCTAGTCAGAGCATTATCGAGATTGGACATCGATGAATGCGTAAAAGACTAGTATTACACTTGTGCGCGTTATGAGGGCACAACGACATAGTTCTCATATATTTGGGTATATGATACTCATGCAAGTGTAATAGGAGGTTGTGTTTCACCGATGGTACGGGAAACAGCTTCGCTCTGGATAAAACCCCCTCGGAATTCCATTGGTAGTATGACTATGTGTCTATGGAAGTCCGAAATCAGGGTAGGTGTATTCGGTCTTAACCTGAGACTTGCACCGCTAATACTTGCGACAATCAATATACTTTGGTTGAGGTCGTCCAGGGCTTTAACCGGTTCTGTGTACGCCAATACTGAGTATATTGAGAATCATAGTGTGTTGGGTGTGATGTCAAGACGAAAGTGTCACTCCAGTCATATGGAGTTGATGATCGCGTAGGGATACAGAACTGGTTCTCTAAATAAGGTTGCAACCGTCGGGATAATATGACTTGGTCATGATTATCCAATATTAAAGAGACTAGTTGCTCATTATCCGATATATGCTTCGTACGGGGCAGACACTGTACCAGCCCCAGGCCTCGCATGTGATCATCCGATACTGGACAGAAATACGCAATACTACGTATACTACGCCTGATATAGATCCTTTATTCCTGTAAGGATATTTCCGGAGAATTGGGTAGGCATAGCGCTTTGCTAGAGGCCAACCTTGTCTTGTAAATCGGTATAAACGTAGTACGAGGTACTTACGTGTTCGGATAGTCCGACGACCGAATTTACTGCCAACATATCCGGGGATCTCATGGGTCGCTTCCCAAAGATTCACCGATGACGTATGGCTCGCACTTTTAATTAATCTGGGATTAATAACGTGAGAGAGAAAATTAATCTGGGATTACTTGCGGAGATATTTTATCTGGGATAAAATATCATTTAAAGAGAGAGAATGATTAATTTGGAATTAATCGAGCAATTAATATATTTGATATATTAAACGAAATTGGATTTCGACGCAGAATTAAAATTAGATTTTAATTCGGGTGAACGAATTAATTTAGAATTAATTTGTTAGCGTCGTGAATAGTGAATTTGCTAGGCGTAATCATTTAATTACGACGCAACGGAAAATTCGTTAATTGAGAATTAGCGAACCCGATCCCGAGATAATTTGCGATCGCATTCACATTTCGAATTCGAGCGCGGCACGTCAAATCAAGCGTCAAATCGCTAGTCGCATCTAGCGTCACATCAAGCGTCAAATCACTTGTCACTTTGAGTGATGTGACTTGACAACTTGTGTGATGTGAATAGTTGATGTGGTGTTTGGCAAAACTTAAATGCCATTTGATTTTTTGGAAAAACAAAATGGAAAATCAATTTTAGAAATTGATTAAGTGTATATGATACACTTTTTATCCAAATACACACAACACTCTCATCTCTCCTCTCTTTTCCCTCTTCTCTCCTCACACCATTTTCTTCTTCTTGTAAGGCAGTGAACTGCCAAGAGTTTGAAGAAATGAGGGGAAGCAAGTGTAATTTTCTTTGCAAAATCAAGAGTGCTAGCACACTCCGGGATCATGCGAAGGTGATAGGGAAGTCCACCCATGAGCCGGGAATCACCACGACAAAGCTTGGAGCTTGGAAGTTGATCTCCAATGGCCGAAACTAGTGAGGGAATGCAGCTCACTGCCGAACCAGTGAAGAGGCAGAATCTGAAATTTTGGTTGCCTCCCCGTCGCTCAACCGATCGATGTAAGTATTCCGCGACTTCTCGATTGTATTCACACATGTTCATGCTTGATTATGATCCTTGGGACCTAGATAATCTCTAATAATGGTATCAAGAGCTTGGTTAAAAGCATGAAATTGAATTAGGGCTTAAAATTTGGGTAAAAGGTTTGTGAGCATGTTTTGAATGAATTGGATGTTTAAGTATGCTTATAACATGTTTAATTGATGATTGATTGGATCAATTTGATTAAAAATTGTTTGGAACAAATTTGCCCAAATTTTTGTGTGTTGGCCGAAACTTTAAGCTCTATAATGTCTTGGGATTTTTTATTTTTGACAATTGGATGAGTTGGAAATCATTCGGGAATATGATTTAATGTCGATTGTGGAATTTAATTAGATTGAAACCGAATCGGACAAAATTCCCCAAATTGCCGAGAATGTAAGAGCATGTAATTGGGTTTGATTTTTGTTAAAATGTGTTGGACATGTTTTAATGTTGATGTCATGATTAATTAGTACTAATTTGGTGTTTTGGAAATATTGATTTGGGTGATTAATTATGTTAATGCACTTTAGTTAATTAATATGAAATTTGGAATTTTTGTGTTTAATTAAATTGGGCCTATTTTGGAAATTGGGCTTGTTAAGTTGTTATTGGGCTTATTGGGCTTTGTTGTACAAAGTTGGGTTAAGGCAAATTGGATTGGATCCAATTGGGCCCAAAACCGCCACCATAAAACCCAAATGCGACTTAGTGAACCTTTAAAGTTTAATTGGACCTAATGGGCCAAGATTGATTTCTGGGCTTATGAGGTAACTCCCAGATTGGATTTTGGTTATTCGGTTTGACCCGAGTTGACCAAAAGTCCACGCCTCGAGAAATTAATTAAAAGCCCATTGGACTTTA
>SKCR01009028.1:0-44906 GCA_019454045.1 Zanthoxylum bungeanum
CTTTTGTGCAATTTATTTACTTGTTTTTAAATTTAGATCATCACCATTTCAAATCAATCAATCAACCTGTTAGATACTAGTAATCATTTGACCTCATAAAATTAATACATTTGGTATTAAGTCCTCGTGGGATCGATACTTTTTATACAACTTGAACGATACGTATGCTTGCATTTACGTGTTGTTTACGCCGGTCATAGCAGCTATTGCATTCATGGATGAATTGTAGGTTTGTGATTTAACATTTCTAATTTAATTTTTTTTTTAAAAAACAAAATCTCTTGTGAAAGGAATTATTCAGTCTACAGTAAATGTCATAGGACACAATTTACAGTTGAAATCTACACTCATTACTTGAGTTTTCAGCTTTAATTCATGCTCAAAACTTTTCTTCTGCTTAGAAATTCCATCTTGTCTGTTATCAATTAGGATTTATCTTTTTTTTTTCTTTTCTTTTTTTTTTTCAATTTTTTTACATGATGCAGTGGACGAAATTTTCCCAACATCGGTTCTACTGAAGAGGCTAGACAAAAATGGTAGTAGCGAGCTTAAATTTCTCAACTGGGTCGACTTGTTGAAATCTAAATCTCTGAGATTGCAGGTGAACAGTGCAGCGATAACAACTGTAGTGAATCAAAGGCTGCGGTAGCGGTCTAAAGTAGCTAGGGTTTGAAATCTTTTAAAATAAAGCCTTTTTTTATTCTCCACTGTTCTCTTATAACCCATCTTTGATGTGGTGGCCAATACACACATGATTTGAAAACTCTTAAATCTGCTTTGATATCACGAGGAATTTGGAGAAAAATATGAAAATCTTGTGGTATATTAAGTGCTATCAAACGAATTTAATATGTGAATTTGATCATAATCATTCTAAAACTAGAACATAACAATGGAATCATGCTAACATTTAAACATAAACCATAATCTTAGGGAAGTAAGAAAACCTGGAAAAAATGTAGAAAACTTATGAAACTTTAAGTCCATGTCGAGTTGCCTATGTCCTTAAGAACTTATTAGTCCCGCCTCGGTGCTCTATGGATTTTATGACTAACGTTCTCGCAGGATTACTTGGATTTTTCTTGTAGAAGGAGCACTCCTTTAACAAGATATTAAACAAGGACAATAGTGGAAACTCTCTCTTACTAGACTTTCTAAGACAAATGTATGAGACCTCTAGTTTTTCTGGATTCCCTTGAATGAACATGAAGACTCCTTTATATAGACATGGAAGGGTGCCTTTGAAGGCACCCTTTGGTTTGGGGTGTAACCCTCCTAAGGGTTATACCCTTTTCTTAAACCCTTTGGAGCCTAAAGGTGTGTTCTTTTAATTTAGAGGACATGTCCCTACATGTTAGTGCCTTTCCCATAGGGCACTACTCAAGGGACATGACCCTGCTTCATCTATACTCTATATTAGAGATTTTTCCTTCATCCATTCTCTATATTTAGAGAATTTACAACAATCCCCCACAATTCTCTAAATATTAATGCAGACACTTGATAGAGTTTCCTTGAAATAAAACTGTATCGAAATAGGTAGCTTTCACCTTGAACCTTTCCTAATGAATGACTATCGGATTTACTTGGCGAACCAGTGACCCATAGTCTTGAAATGTTCCACCATTGGTGTAAACCAAGACAATTGCCAACACACAGCTTTACTTCGACTATTTCCCGTTCTACGGTTGTGTTAATTTTCGGCCATGAATATTGGTCATGGATTCATCAATCACTTCAGAGAATTAAGACTGTAAAAATCCCATGGAAGCGGCCTCACTTCTTACTTGAAATATGTGATCTACTATAAAGAGATAATATGTCTTTACCCCCATTAGGACTCTTCTCCTATATAGTGATCATTAAAAGCCTTAGCTTTTCCTAGCCTTGACAGACAGCACTATGTGTCATTATCGGAATGGGAAAGAGTATAAAACTCTATAATGCTTGTTTTGAATTGCACAAATTTTCAGTTGTCCATTTTGAACCTAGATCTTGGGATCTCCAGTCAGCTAGGTTGGGTTTCCACAGTGACAATTCTCAATTTATAGGCTTCAAGCCCATTCCCCTCGATGACTTCTCAACTTGCTCTATAGGTAAACCTTTAGTAAGTGGATCCGCTAGGTTTTCCTTCGACTTGACATAATCGATCGAAATTATGCCACTTGAGAGCAGTTGTTGTATGGTAATATATTTGCAACGTATGTGTCGAGACTTACCATTATACATTGTATTTTGGGCTTTCCCAATAGCCGATTGACTATCACAATGTATGCTTATCGCTGGCACCGATTTGGGCCAATTTGGAATATCCTCCAGGAAATTTCGAAGCCACTCGGCTTCTTTCGCTGTTTTTTCTAATGCTATGAACTCTGATTCCATTGTAGACCGGGCAATACATGTTTGCCTCGAGGATTTCCATGACACGGCTGCACCACCAAGTGTGAAAACAAATCCACTCATAGATTTGGAATCCACTGTATCAGATATCCAGTTAGCATCATTGTATCCCTCTAGAACAGCATGATATCTCGTATAATGCAGACCATATTTTGAGGTTTCTCTCAAATAACTCAAAACTCTTACTATGGCATTACAGTGGTTATGTCCTGGATTGCTCGTATATCTAGTAAGTCTGTTTACAACTTAAGAGATATCAGGTCGTATGCAATTTGTGATATACATCAGACTTTCGATTATTCTCGAATACTCTAGTTGTGATACACTTGAACCAGTATTCTTTGATAAATGAAGAGTTAGGTCTACAGGAGTTCTAGCCACATTTAGATCTCCTTTATTATATTTCTCAAGTATCTTCTCAACATAGTGAGTCTGAGATAATATATATCTTTTGGATGTTCTGGAGATCTTAATTCCTAAGATCACATCTGCTACTCCTAAATCTTTCATATCAAATTTGTTGGTCAGTGCTTTCTTGGTAGACTGAATCATCTCATGATTACTACCAATTATCAACATATCATCTACGTAGAGACACACAATGACATATCCTTTTGAGTTGATTTGGTGTATACACACTTATCACACTCATTGTTTTTGAATTCACTTGACAACATCTCTTTGTCAAACTTTTCATGCCATTGTTTGGTTTAATCCGTATAAGGATTTTACAAGTTTGCACACCTTCTATTCTTGTCCAGGAATATTGAAACCTTCTAGTTGTTCCATGTAAATCTCTTCATCCAGTTCACCATTTAAGAATGCCGTCTTTACATCCATTTGATGTATTTCAAGACCAAATATAGTTGTTATGGCTATGAGCATTCTTATTGAAGTGATACGAGTCACTGGTGAATAAGTGTCAAAGTAATCAAGACCTTCTTTTGTCTATAACCTTTTATGACAAGTCTTTCCTTGTACTTATCTATTGATCCATCTATTTCATCTTCCGTTTGAATATCCATTTGTAGCCCAGTGGCTTACAACCTGGAGGAAGATCAACCAACTCCCAAGTATGGTTTTGTAGGATGTAATCAATCTTACTATTGATAGCCTCTATCCACAAAGATGCCTCCGACGAAGACATTGCTTCTTTATAGCTTTGAGGCTCATTTTCTAACAAGTATGTCAGAAAATCGGGTCCAAATGACTTAGACGTTCTACCTCTTTTGCTACCTCTAGGTTCAATTGTCTCAACACTTTCATGTTGATCTAACTCTTGGTCAGCCTGATCACTGTCTTTGACAATATCAATAGTTCTTTTGAGAGACTCTGTTCTTTGTCTTTCCTTACAAGGAAATGTCTCTTAAAAAAGCGTCGCATTCCTTGACTCAATTATCATATTCAGATTGATGTCAGGAATTTCATACTTATGTACCAAGAATCGATATTGTCTCTTAAAAAAAACGTCGCATTCCTTGACTCAATTATCATATTCAGATTGATGTCAGGATTTCATACTTATGTACCAAGATCGATATGCACTACTGTTGCGAGCATATCCAATGAATATACAATCAACAGTTTTGGGTCATATTCTAACCTTCTTCGGTTTAGGAACCATTACTTTGGCAAGACACCCCCACACTTTCAGATATTTATAGGAAGGTACGTGACATTTCCACAACTCATATGGTGTCTTGTCCAATCTTCTGTGAGGTAGCTTATTCAAAATGTAGTTAGTGGAAAGCAAGACTTCCCCCCACAAGTTCTGGGGTAAACCAGAGCTTGTCAACATGGCGTTCATCATTTCCTTCAACGTTAAGTTTTTGCGCTCAGTGATTCCATTTTGTTGAGGCGAATAAGAAGCAATAGTTTCGTGAATAATTCCATGATTGGAATAATATTCACCAAATGGTGACACATATTCACCACCTATATCACTCCTGATTCTTTTAATTTTCTTGCCAAGTTGATTTTCAACTTCATTCTTATAGTGTATAAAAGCTATCAATAGCTTCATCTTTGCTCCTTAGCAAATACAAATAACAGAATCTTATGCTATCATCGATAAAAGTGACGAAGTACTTTTTACCGCCTCTTGTTTGCACAATATTCATATCACACACATCAGAGTGTATAAGTTCCAAGGGTTCAGAACTTCGTTCTATAGAATGAAATGATGTTTTATGCATTTTTGCTTCAACATATGCCTCACATTTATATTGGTTATCAATTGCAAATTTAGGTAAAAGGTCCATGTTAATTAGTTTACGCATTGTATCATGTAACATATCCTAACCTCTCATGCCATACATTTTGTGACTCAATAATATAAACGGAAGTTATAGCTTTATTATTAGCACTGTGTCGATTGACATTCATTACATTGAACTTGAAAAGGCCCTCAGTGAGGTATCATTTTCCTACACAAAATCATTCTTGGTCAATAAAAACTTGTCAGAAACAAATATAAGCTTAAAACCATTCTTGCTAAGGAGAGTGCCCGAGACCAATTTATTCCGAATATCAGGAACATGCAAAACATTCTTTAATGTAAGCTCTTTTTTGGATGTCATCTTCAGAACCACTGTGCCTTGTCCAACCACTCTAGAGGTAAATGAATTTCACATTGTCAGATGATCGCCATTATCGACCTTCTGATATGAAGAAAACATCTTGCTATCAGCACAGATATGACGAGTAGCCCCAGTGTCTACCCATCATTCTCTCGGATTCCCAACCAAGTTGGCCTCTGTTACAACTGCTGAGAGGTTTATATCTGAGATCTCATCAGTTAGCTGCTCATCTTTAGTGACATGGGCCTCATTTTTATTTTTCTTGCCTTTGTCCCGAGACTTATTGTTTCTGCAGTCCTTTGCCATATGATCGCATTTTATACTGTTCTTTCTCTTTTTGCTACCCTTTCCACCATCGACGATGTTGGCCTTAGACTCCATAGTCTTGTAACTGGCCTTCTCGGACTTCTTATTGTCCTGTTCGATCCTCAATCGAACCTCAAGATCTTCAAGACTCATCTGCTTCTTTTTGTGTTTCAGATAGCTCCTGAAGTCCTTCCATGATTGAGGTAACTTTTCAATGATTGTGCAACTTGAAACGTCTCGCAGAGTTTCATTCCTTCATCAAATATTTCATAAATGATCAATTGTAGTTCACCCAACTGAGACATTACCGTTCTTGAATCTACCATTTTGTAGTCCAGGAACCTACCCACGATAAAGTTCTTTTGCCCGGTGTCACGGGCCAACTTTTTCCTTAACGGAAAAAGGGCTCGTGCGGCACTTACCACGGTCACGTCCCGTGTAAGTCAGCCTACCACCAGCCTCTACACCCAAATTCTCATTGTTGGGGAGGGAACAGACCCGTAATTTTATTGATTTATGAAAGCTCACAAGCTAACTCAACGCATACTCTAGCGGGCCCATTCAACACCGGGACCCGGTACTCGAATAGCACAACCGGATATAAAATATGGCATTTTCCCGCCAACTCAATCTCGACAATACATCATTGTCCCAACGTTGTCTAAGGGCGAGAGGGTTCACGGCTAAAGCCCCAAGACCACCGAAGCCCCCTTGGCCTTCCCAAGGTTCACCTAGGCTTCCCCCCTAAAGAGGTTTTAAAGACATTGCACATGTCTCACCAGTATACACACCTAGCGCTTGAGTTGTCACACCCCCCTCTAAAATCTATCTTAAGAGGAGTTTCCAGGAACTCTTCCGGGCATTCAGTAAGCCACCATATAAGCGACTTTGGGTTAAAATCTCGTCCCTAAACGAGCTCGTCTTGATGGGTTTCCACAAACACCCCCTTTAACGGAAAAGACCCAAAAGTGGGCCTACTGCCAAAATCTCCCGGCAAATCTCGAAATCCAACTCTGGGGCTAAAGTTTTCCCAGTACAAGTGACCATAAGATTCACTTTGGAACTTGGTCCCACTCGATTCGACACACCGAGTCGTTAGCTCCTTCACAATGCACCAAATTAGGCTAACGACTAGCGGCAAGCTAGCGTATCTCAAAATCTCCCGCCAAACTTCAGAACGGGACCCCACGGGTGAGAAATTCCCAGTACATCTACCCATAAGAGTTACTTAGGGCTTGGAGCAAGCTCAATCCGGCATTCCGAAATATAAGCTCCTTCACAACGCTGCACAACTAGGCCATCTCCTAGGGGCAAGCGAGCACGTTTCTAAATCTCCAGGCAAACTTCCGAATAAGGCCTCACGGATGGAAACTCACCAGTAAAGGGTACATGAAGGGTACATATAACCCTTAACGACCTTAAACTGATGTCCCGAAACATGAGCTCCTTTGTAAAGTGACTGCACGTCCTAGTCTGATCCTAGGACCGTGACATTCTCCCCCACTTCATTCATCGTCGTCCTCGACGATCACATAACTTGAGGGTTAGGATTGTAAAATCCTCCCCTACTTCATACATCGTCGTCCTCAACGATGGCAACTCAAGTTGTATCTGTCACGAATCTCTTTCGATACTTATAGATAGGGCAGACATGGAAGACATTGAAACCACAATCATATGTTAATGAATGGAATCACATGTCTATGTTAGCCACATTATCCAACTCTATATTGAATTGGGCACAAAATATCTAAACACAACATCATATACGCTTTCGTACATAAGTCTTGGTTTCTGATATAATGGCTCAACTTCGGCACTTTGGCACAAGCTTACCCTTTTTGTCGAAATCTCCAACTTCTGTAACTTACCACAATATGGGTTTGATACTATCTCTGTACATGTTTGGAACCCTTTGATTCCCGTACATGTTAAGATTATCAACTCCACACACTGCTCACATCTTCTTGGAATCCTCATTGTGACATGTAGAGCAACTCCACGCACGTGATTGTGTATTAGTTTTCGTGTCCAGTCTCAGTCACAACTCAATACAAACTCTCGTACATGAGTGTTTCTGATTTCGGCCGCTACTTTCTACACGATCTTGTGTGCGAGTTTTCTTTTTTTTTTTTTTTTTTTTTTTGATTCAACAATTTCTTACAAAAAAGCGCCATACACATAAACGTGAATGGGTTTTGATAAAACAAAGGGGTTTTGTTCATTTTTGATTACGAATAGATCGGTTGTTCACTTCACCCTGGCCCCCTGCCTACCTGTTCAACAAGGCGCTTGGAGTAGCACATCGGGTCTCTCGAAGATGAACGCACCCCGATCAACAATTAGCCTATGGTGGAGCTAATTTCCCATTAGTCCCCTCTTGGACACACGTAGTTGCCCTCCTGTCACTAGCAACTATCTCATTCTCACACATAACTCTGGGTCGCTTGCTCTGTCGTGAGCTTCTCAATTGTTTTCGATACTCAACTGTCGCAGATAGAATTGTTTCCAAATTCTATCATTCCCACGACCACCCTTGGTCTACTCACCTTAGTACTCTTAGGCCCCAAGCGTACTATTCTCTCGGGTGTTTTCCACCCCACTTTTGGCACTCTAGCCAATTCTACACTGACTCACAAGGTCATTTCACAAAACTTTGTTCGACATAAGATCACTTCCTTGAAGTAATCACCATTCTCAAACTCACTCCAAAGCCAAAGTCACATATCTGGCCCATTACCCGTGTAACTCGTACATACACTCTCATTTTGACTACTCGTAGTCGCATTATGTCACATGCATTCTCCAAAATGCAAGCATCTCGGCCCTTCCGGGACCACACTCACGTCTCTCGCAATTGCAATTTACATGCAACCCTTGTACAACTCGTTGCACCTCCAACTCGTAAGGCACTCTACCTTTACGAGCAACTCGTTATATTACCGAAAATAATTCAACCTCGGTCTCCCACACAATCATTACATAACCAACACAATGGTTATCACATTCCATAAGGATCTTTGGAGATACCTGACTCATTTCAGGCTCGCTCCCCCACTTATACTTTGGCCTATCTCAAGCCATCACACTTTCGTTGGCATCCCCACTCACGGGAATCCACACAACTCGTTACTCGTAGCCCTGAGTTGAGGGCATTCCCACTATAGAGAATCCACACAACTCGCTACGCGTAGCTTTAAGCTAATGGCATTCCTAATCATAGGAATCCAAACAACTTGTTGCTCATAGCCTTACGAAGGCTTCATTCCTCAAGACATTCTCAAACTACTCACACGGAGTATCGGGTTCACACTCGGTCCCTGACATTGCCTCACACAAGAGGGCTACACATCTCGACTCTCTATCACATTCTGGCACTCAACTGCCATGGGAAAAAGGGTTTCACGCCCCTTTGAATCCCCCACATCTTCAATCAACCCAATTCGGGTCTTCATGAACATATATACTCGTGCCAATATCACATCGGCACCCTCGTGATGTTTCTTATGCATCCCAAATATGTCTCACACCCTCACGGTGTATAAACCACTTACTTGTCTCTTATATACAAGTTTCACATCCATTACGGGTCTTACCCGAACATTTTGGCTACACCCGAGCCAACCTCATATGAAACTAGCACTTCTCAAGTGCTCTCACATTGTCTCACAACAATCCATCTCAATTGGGGATTTATGCCTTCCTGTGTGCACCAACACGCACTCTCCTGACTTCCTCTCGAGCCATTTCTCTACCGAGGCTTCACATTAGCCTTACGATGTTCACAACATCTCAATAACATCTACTCATAGCCGTGGTATCCTCGCGTGTTTGATCTAGTAAATCCATAGCCGTGATATAACTTCTGAAACTTATTCTGAGTGTTATTTACAGATCGTAAATTGAAAGTCGACTATATTATACCGAAGGGGTTTGACATTTTTATCTATACCCCAGATATAATATAGATAGTCTGTGACAGGGGGATTATATGTATGCAATGACCTCGACTTGCATAGTTTAGCGAGATTATCTGTGGTCGTCATAATTCATGAGTGGGTGAATTATGGACACGAAATTGGATTTCGTGACGGATGAGTATCTTTTCAGGGGCTGATTCGTTACTTCTTCTTGCGAGAAGTAGGTGAGTATCTTTCTAAGGGTTGATTCGTTACTTGAACGGTTTGAGCACCCAAATTTTTCTATTACAAATAGAAAGATTAAAATTCATAATGGTTATGAATAATCATTCATTAGAGAATCAATGGTACTTAAGGTAAAAATAATTAGAGGGGTATAACAGACATTATGACCTGACTATAATTACGAGATACTCGTGAAGGTTAATCTATATGTAGTGACTATATCGATGGACACCGACTTGGTTCGGCTTAATATATCATCTGCGGCAACGAGAGTGCAACTTCGGATTTTTAGTGGAATAACATGGAGTTAATAATTCAGAATAATTAATTAAGAGCTTAATTAATATTTCGAGATTATTAGAGCTCGGAGTCGTAGGTCCATTTGGTCCATGTGCTAGCTCGATCTAGTATAGCGGATTTAGTAAAATTGGATAGTCCAATTATATACTTACAGAGTTATAAATATTATTAATATGATTAATAATATTTTATGTCACACTTGAAACTATGTGTTAAAAGTTTAATATACAGTTTCTGTAATTATATGATAACTAAACATTTGGCATTTAATTATATATGATATAATTAAATAAAAAGTTAATTGTGTAAATTCCAATTTTGGGTTTTGGAAATCCTCAGACTTTATTTGGAAGTTACATCTCTTTTAATAGGAATTAATCTTTTTATTTTGTAACATCCTTTCCATTATGGAAAGTTAATATTGATGTTACAAAAATTCCTATTTTCTTATGCCATGGCCGATTATTACAATGGGTAAAAAGGGGAAGGATTTTGTTTTTTTTAAAAAAAAATTACAAACCCTAAGTATATAAAGAAAAATATGATTTTTTCTTTTGGAGAGAATTCATTCTTGAACCCTAGCCACTTTTCTTCTTCTTCCTTATTCTCACAAAAGTTGAGAAAAACATAACTAAGAAAAGATGAAAATTAAAATCAAAACACAAGTGTGACTTTAATCTCTAAATAGTTTAGGGATTGATTATGTGAGTCTTGCCCACACAAGTTTCCGTTGGTAACGAGATATAGTTCGGAAGACGTTGTGGTGTCGAACAAATCTTCATCTCTTTCTTGTGGTTCACGGCAGTGAGCATTGTTTTTGCTCATTGTCGCCCATTTACTTGGTGAATCGGAACTCCGTTTGGTTTCGTTTTAATCCAGTTTTTTTGGGGAATATTTTGTGGTGTTTTATGGATGTGTTAGGACTGTTTTCAAGTGAAAAATCAGAACTAAAATATAGCCACTGTCCGCACTTTTCAGGGGCTGTTTCGGCAGAGCACTGTGAGCGTATCGGGTCCAAATAAGTCCAGTTTTTGCCGGCTGTTCGGGGATGTTCGGGGACTGTTCCTGGGCTGGAATTTTGTCTAAAACTAAAGTAAAATTTCAGTGGTGGCGGCAGTAACATTCGGCCAGTTCAAGGGAAGGGCAGAAAATTTTTTCAAGTCTGATCTGTGTGCCTAAACCATTTTCGCTGCGCAAGGAAAGCGTTTCCTACAGTCTATGGGAAGTTTGGCTAATTTTCGGATTGAAAGATGGCGCCCAGTCAAACAAATGCAAAGTTGTATGCTGGATGGAGTGGAATTACAGACGACGACTCAATGAAGGTTGTTGGCACAGATTCATGTTAAATCCACCCTCGTTGATGAAATCAGAGTTGCACAAGAAGCGGATTCTGAGGTGCAACAGATTAGATGTCGATTACAGCAAGGTACATAGTATGAGTATTATTTAGACGGTGAAAATCGCATCAGGAGGCAGAGTAGGATTCTTGTTCCTCCAGTTCCAGAGTTTAAACGCTCGATATTAGAGAAGACCCATATTTCATCTTACACCATGCATCCTGGAATCACCAATATGTATAACGACCTTAAGGATCTTTATTGGTGGGATGTTATGAAAAATGATGTGGCTGAATTTGTCACAAGGTGTCTCACTTGTCAGCAGGTTAAAGCTGAACATCAGAGACCAGCAGGGAAGTTACAGATTTTAGATATTCCGGAGTGGAAGTGGGAGAAGATCACTATAGACTTTGTCGTTGGGCTTCCACGTACCTCGAAAGGTTGTGATTCTATATGGGTGATTGTGGATAGGTTGACTAAGTCTGCACATTTTCTTCCAGTTAAGACTAATTTCACAGCAGCCCAATATGCCAAACTGTACCTTGATGAGATAATGTCTTTGCATGGAGTACATATCTCAATTGTCTCTGATCGAGGTTCTTAGTTTACCTCTAAATTTTGGCAATCATTTCAAGAGGCTTCGGGTTCACAGTTATGCTTTAGTACAACATTTCACCCTCAGATTGATGGTCAGTCAGAGCGCACCATATAGAATTTAGAAGACATGTTGCGGGCTTGTGTGCTTGATTTTGAGGGTAGTTGGGACCAATATTTTTCACTTATAGAATCCGCTTATAATAATAGTTATCAAGCAAGAATTCAAATGGCACCATTCGAGGCTTTGTATGGGCGGAAGTGTAGATCACCAGTTGGATGGTTTGAAGTCGGGGAGCATAAGTTATTGGGTCTGGATTTAGTACAAGATGCCGTAGAAAAAGTAAAGCTAATCAGGGAAAGGTTGAGTACAGCTCAGAGTCACCAAAAGAGTTATGCGGATCATCAGAGAAAGGATTTGGAGTTCCAGGTGGGGGATTTGGTTTTTCTCAAAGTATCCCCTTTTAAAGGAGTCATGAGATTCGGAAAAAAAGGTAAACTCAGCCATAGATTTATTGGGTCGTTTCAGATACTTAAGAGAGTTAGAGGAAGAGCTTATGAACTGGCGCTTCCACCCAACATGGACAAGATATATCCAGTTTTCCACGTATCTATATTACAAAGTATTTCCGTGACGAATCTCACGTGTTGGAGCCTCGGACAGTTGATATTATTTGGAGCAACCAGTAGCTATCGTGGGTAGAGAGATAAGGTTAGTAGTTGTTTTTTTTTCCTTCTAAATTATCGAATAAGTAAATTCTCCGATTATATTTACCATTCTCCATATACACAGTCAAAAAAATATTAAACAACTCATTTTTGCCCACAATAGTCACATGTGCAGTTGATAAGAGAGTAATATTTTTGTCCTAAAGTTTTATCAGAATTCACACCTTTTTGTAGCAATGGAATAATTTTTCTGATTTTTTCTTTGATTTTTGATTTTTTTTTATTTATGTACAATACCTTCCGTCTATGTAGCGAGTGTTGGGTCGGTGGCTCCCAAACCAGTTGGCTTTAGGGCACCATGTGTTAAGACACCCATACAGACTTAATTACTCAGACTTCATATATATATATGTATTTTTGCAGCATCTTTGATCCATGTAGCGAGCTTTGGGTCAGTGACTCCCAAACCAGTTGGCTTTAGGGCACTATGTGTTAAAACACCCTTACAGACTTAATAACTCGGATCTCAGATGTTTTTTTTTTTACTCCATCACTTTTTTAGATGCTTCATCCAATTAAACTAGAGCACTGGATATTACAAACTTTTCAATTTTAGCTCATGTCCGTATGTTACAATGCATGTTGATAATACCTGCCAACTGAGCATATGAAGATCCATTTTAGTCAGTTTTATGGAGAATTTACAAATTAAATAATTTAAAATGAAATAAACAAAAACTAACTTGTTCAAAAATGGTTTGAGATACGTCTCAGGAGTGGAAATTCCTTACACAGCTATCTCTTACCAGTTTCACCTTTTTAGTCAAAATAAAAAAACAAAAACAAAAACACAAAACATTTTTGTAATTTTTTCAATTTTTCAATTTTTTTTTTTATTTTTCGAAAAATTTTGGACTAAAAATAAAAACAACACACAAACTAAAAACAAGGTACTGATCAACTAATTCCCTCCCCCAAACCTAAATGAGACATTGTCCCCAATGTCTTAAACAGTAGAAGAAGATTTTAGAAGATAATACCTGGTTAGCTAAAATTCTACAGGAAATTAAAGGTTAAGATCCAGATTAATCCAACGCCTCTTACCACGATCGTCCTCAGATCAATTTATCTTTGAAAGGATAGGGTCAATTTGTGGTTCATAAGCTAAGATTTGGTTAATTAGATCCGGAGCAGTTCTGGCAGTGAAGAGGAGTTCTTTTAAAGGTTTTGACACGAACCCATTTCTCCGAGCATCATCAAGAAACACATAAAGAAAATCATAAAATCCTTCAACGTTGTACAGTCCAATCGGTTTCTGGTGTATGTTCAGGTTCGCCCAAGATAACACTATAAAAATTTCCTCCAATGTGCCCAAGCCACCTGGCAAAGCAATAAAAGCATCAGCAAGGTTAATCATTTTTATCAATCGTTCAGATATACCTGGCACGATCAGTTCCTCTCCGTTTGATGATCCAATAAGATTTTCCTCTGCCAAGGGTTTTGGGATGATTCCCAAAACATGACTGCCTCATTCCTGTACGGCCTTTGAAATGATCACCATTAGTCCAAGATTGCCTCCGCTATATACTAAGTGTATTCCTTGCAGCTAAGACTCGACCAAATTCATGTGCTGCTTCTACTATTGTGACTTAGTACCAACACTAGTACCGCAAAACACACATATGTTTTCAACTCGTCTTCTTGAAGTGGCTTCCATGTTTTACTCTCGATGTCTTCAAAAGTGCAAAGATGAGTTGAATTTATAACACCTGAAAAGGGTGAGTAAAATAATAGCACTAGTATCTTCCAAATGACGATATTAGCTAAACAACAAAAGAAATCATGAAAGGTCAAAAAGTCTGGATCCTGTCTACGAAAATAAAGATAATTACAACAGAAAAGCAAATCCAAGCAATAATTAAGGTAACGGAATTGTGTACGCAATACACCACTCGCTTAGTATAAATTCATTAGGATGCGTCTCAAGAATCCATTCCTTACTCAGCCATCGCTAATGAATTATCTCTTATCTTTGCCAAACACCATTCCTTCTGTCTTATGCTTTGGTTGAGCTTTTCCCTACAAAAATAACATACAAAATTAAAAATTCTACAACATGTATACACAAAATATAAAAATAGAAATTACAACAAAGTGCATGGGTTGCCTCCCTGCTAGCTCTAAATTTGTCGTCTTCAGCCAGACGTGACTGAAATCTATCCGTCAAGGAGGTTTCAACGTCGTTTTGGATGTCCGATTAAAGACAATCCCGTGTGCGTTGCTTTTGAATGGTCTCTTCCAACGGTAAATGGGCAAAAACTAATTTTTCCCATTCAGTGCTTATGCCACCTTTTTAACCTTTGTTGCTCCAGTGGTTCCTGAAAAGAAAGAAATAAAATCAGGAGGTCTCGTATGATGCTTGAATTGGAATGGAAGTTCCATCCTGTCAAGCTTCTGGGTGATATCTTTGATTTGTACTCCCCAAAACAGTGATGTTTCGCCTGAATGTATTGGATTCTCAATAAGTTCAGACATTTGCTCCTCCATTTGCTCTACTTCTTGCTCCACCTTTTCTTCACATATGTATTTTAAAATTTTCGTATTCAACTCTTCATCTGTCATCTGTGAAATGCATGCTCCATAAGTGTCAATCTGAGGATGTAAAGTTATGTCTGTTTTTAGGTCTTCATCCTCTGATCTGAGTGAAATGATTGGCTCAGGTAGATCTTCTTCAAACATTTGTCCAATGGAAGCTCCAAGATCTTCATTTGGAGGATAGAAAGTTTCATCCTCCTTTGTTGGTGCAGTTGGTAAAAATAGCTCAGCTTCTTTATCCTCGTCAGAGTCAGAATAATAAAAATCAAATTGAGACTTTGTTTGTTTAGGCTCCTGAACTGATACCTCTGATTCTTGATACTGCTCAGCCTCGTCCTTTGTTATGATGTCATGATGAATCTCAGAATATTCGAAGGCTTCTTCAGTAGTATTCGAATTTACTCCGTGAGATATGTGATTCAAGTTATCTGTTAATTGTATAACTTGATCTGTCATCCTCTGTATAGACGCCGCTTGACTCTGAATTTGTGCATCAAATTGAGCTTCCCGTTCCTCGAACCAATCTTTGAGCATGTGAATCAACTGATCTTCCTCTGATGGTTCTGGTTCTTGATGAAGATCGTAGATGGATGGTGGATAAGATGGAAAGTATGATGGTTCTTCGTACCTTGAATGATTCCAATAATTATGCCACTCTGAAAGGTATATACATTGATTGCTTGGGTGGTTACCATCACATATCACACATCTCCCCATTTCGTTCTGATGAGCAAACGTAGTATTGCTTGATTCTGACATCCAGTGATAATTGTTGGGCTGGACAACAGGCCTCAGAAAACTGGAATGTTCCTCCCAGATTTGGGGCGTATCTTTTAGTAAAGCTCGTGATCTCTCAGTTTCCCAATAATGTTCCATTTTTCAATCACCTGAAAACAAAAGAAAGAAATAAAAATTTCAGATAAAAATAAAGAAAATTAGATACAAGTAAATTAGATAGCTTCAAAATTAATAACTTAAGAAAAATAAGTCCCTGGCAACGGAGCCAAAAACTTGACCGGCGTAAACACACACGTATATCGCAAGCGCACGTATCATTCAAGTAGTATAAAAATATCGATCCCACGAGGACTTAATTCCTACTGTTGTTATTAATTATTAATACTATTTATTTACAGGTATCTAATTATAGGAAGAAGTGAATTGATTGCTTTTAGTTGGTTGAATGTGGATTTGCTAAATAAAATAAAAACAGACTCAAAAGAAAATACTAAGGAAAATAAAAGAAAAGACTCAAAGATCTAGGGTCGTGACTCCACATAATATTAATATAAAGATGAATTGATTCTCTTATCTATGTGTAATAAATCAGTTTGCTAACCTGGAACACGATATTATGCAAAAGCCTATGTCGATGGTCAGACACAAAGACCCAGTATAACCCAATTGAACCATATGTCTATGTCAACCAAATTACCTTGATTCATTAAGATCAAGTTCCAATTATGGCTACCCCCGTCCGATAGGTATATGTCTATCCTGTAAGGAAATCTACTAAAGGGTTATCTATCCTCAAAGAAGATCGTGGGCTATTGAATCTAAGGTTGAAACCTAAAATCCCTATGTCTAGTTCATTTTAAGTTTACCATATCAATCTTATTGGTGATCAGACAACAAGAAGCATTAAGCTTAAGACTCAATAAACAAACTAAGGAATTACCCATAAAAAGAAAATCAATTATTAAGTGTGAATATTGTGTTTCATCACTTCCCTAGAATAAAATAAAATGCTGGGGGTCAGAGGATCCACATTTAATATTTCTTATCTAGGAATCTCACTTATTATAATATATAAATTATTTTATGTTCTGCTTTCTGAGGAATTAATAATGTTAAACATTTAAAACCAGCCATATAGGCGGTAATCTATTTAGTCCAACTACACCAACCATATAGACGGTAATTATCTGTCACATAAAGACCAGCCATATAGGCGGTAAAGTAATTTATATTTAGACCGACCATATAGGCGGTAATAAAGTCTGCCATTAATTAATCCGGTTAAATTATAATTTATAAATTATAATTAAGTGAGATTTACCTAGATAATTATATTAAAGGCTTCACCTTTTACCCCAACGGAAATTTAACTACAAAATATAAAGTAAATAAATAAAAAGCTGTAATAAAAACTAAAAATAAAAATACATAAGTTAAATATTACAATAATTTACAAAACTAGATGCTTCCTATGAAATCAGGGAAAAAATCCCAAGGAAAGCACACCAAATGATGTGCAAATGAGCTCAATTTATAGGCATTTTCTGGATCTGGCGTCGCGACGCTATAGGTCTTGGCGTCGCAACGTCGAGACGCATTTTCAGTCTACGCGGTTTGACCACGTGCATTTCGTCGGTGCAATCTGGTGATGACACATGTCACGCAGTGAGACGGTGTAATGAGAAGCTGACACGTGGCACGCGGTAAGGATCGGTCCAATGAGAACTTGACATGTGGCAGAATGTGATTCGTTGATGATTCGGTCCAATGAGAAGGTGACACATGTCATGCGGAGTGTCGGCACCATAGAATCGCGACACGTGTCTAGACGCATTTTAGCATGATCGGTTCTGATGATGACACGTATTCGGCGCACGTTATAATTATCGGCGCACGTTAGCATCCGGCGCATTTTAGCAAATTTCTTCTGACTGGTCCACGTGCCACGGCGCAAGATAGCAGGCGGCGCATGTTAGACGTCGCGACGCCGGTGGATTTCGCGTCGCAACGCGGCCAAATTACCAAAATACCCTTTTTCGTCATTTTTCACTGTTTTGGCTCCAAATTGCTTCCAATGCTTGCCAAACTTTATTTATCTGTAAAATAATAATAAAACACATCAAAACGTTCACAAAACCCGAGAAACTATACAAAATACTAGGTTAAATGAGTGGAAAATAGTGATATAATTACCACTCATCAGAGGGGAAAAAATTTCTTTCATTTTAGTCTTGCTAGCACATAAAGGAGTGAATCAATGTGATATGGAAACTCACCCAAGGGCTTAGAACTCTATTTCAAGCTTGGAGCTTCATCTTCAACAAAGAAATAGTCTTTAAATTCATCCAACCAAAGTAAGTAATTTCCGCAACTTCTTTGGTAATTTTCACACACGAATCACTCTTAGACGATCTTGGCATGTTGTAGGAACACTTACAGTATTCGGCCAAGAGAGAGCAAATGAGGGAGATAGTGAATAGTTATTTTAAATTTCCAAAACTTGTTTAAATATATTGTGTTGACTTTTAGTTTTTTGTGTTTAAAATATCCAAAACAATATTGCCAACTACCACCATCACAAATTGACATGTGATGTGAGTTGTGGGTCCCACCCAATTTTGAATTCCAAATTCAAGTTGGCTTACACAACACACTTTGGGTCTGGGTTCGTTTAATCCGACTAAACGAATTTTCCATCGCGACATAATTAAATCCAATTTACCAGCAAGATTATTATGGAAGTCCTTACGAATTAATTCTAAATTAATTTGTTCGCTTGATTTAAAATCCAATTTTAATTCCGTATTGAAATCCAATTTCAATTAATATATCTCATATATTATTTTAGCCCAAATAAATTAAATAGTAAGATCCAATTTAACTATTAAATTTATTTTCCAATTAATTCCAAATTAATCGCGTTCTCTCTTCTACATGAATTAATCCCAGATTAATTCTTGACGCAATTAATCCCAGATTAATTTTTCTCTTTGATAATTAATCTTAGATTAATTCTTGCCGTAATTAATGCCAGATTAATTCTATTCGAGTCAAATGTCATTGGTGAATCTCCGGGAAGTGACCCAAGAGATCCATGGATATGTTGGCAATAAATACGGTCAGCGGACTATCCGAACACATGCGTACCCGGTACCATGTTCTTACCAATTTACAAGACATGATTGGCTTCTAGCAAAGCACCGTGCCTACCCAATTCTCCAGAAATATTCAACGAAGAATATATAATCTTTATCAGACGTAGTATACAAAGTATTGCATATTACGATCCAGTATCGGATGTCACATGCTAGGTCTGGGGCTGGAATTGTGTCTGCCCCGTACGAAGCATATATCGGATCACTAGCAACTAGTCTCTATTATCAGATAATCATGACCTAGTCATATTATCCCGATAGCTGCAGCATTTAAGAGTACTAGTTATGTATCTCTGCATGATCATCATCTCTATATGACTAAAGTGATACTTCCATCTTGACATCACACCGAATACACTACGATTCTCATATACCGAGAAGAGGCGTACACAGAACCTGTTAAAGTTCCAGACGACCAAAACCAAAGTATACTGATTGTCGCAAGTATTAGCGATGCAAGTCTCAGGTTAAGACCACATACACCTACCCTGATTCGGATTCCCAAAGACACATAGTCATACTACCAATGGGACTCTGATGGGTCTATCCAGAGCGAAGCTGTTCCCGGTCCAACGGCTAACAGAACATCCTATCACACTTGCATAAGTATCCAATACTTAAATATATGAGAACTATGATGTTAAGCTTCCATAACGCGCAC
The DNA here is from genome assembly GCA_019454045.1 of Zanthoxylum bungeanum. Classification (NCBI taxonomy): domain Eukaryota; kingdom Viridiplantae; phylum Streptophyta; class Magnoliopsida; order Sapindales; family Rutaceae; genus Zanthoxylum; species Zanthoxylum bungeanum. The sequence continues at coordinate 19,480 of SKCR01009028.1, forward strand.
AAGTGTAATACTAGCTTATTTCGCATTATCGATGTTTTGTCTCGATAATACTACGACTAAGGATATTTAATGATTAAACATTTCATGGATTAATACTGTCTCATATCTTATTAATTCGTTACTAATCATATAGACTTTTATCATTTATATATCCAAGTAATCCAATTACAAAATGATAAAAGAGCAATTTCTTTTGTCACATAGTTAATTTGTACAAAGAACACCATGTCTTTTACAAATAGTGATGTTATGGGTCATAATTGTCCAACATAACGTTCATTTCGTCGTTCGAACGAAACTTCCCAGTGATTTCACGTTCGTGTAGCGTTCGTTAACGCGTTCGAACAAAGTGTTCCAAGGAATTCACGTTCTTGTAGCGTTCGAGAACACATTCGAACGAAATGTTCCAGAGGGTTTACGTTTGTGTTGCATTTGAATACGCGTTCGAACGTTCTTTGGTAGAAGACTTGCGTTAGAGTTACATTAGAATACGCGTTCAAACGTTCTTTGGCAGAAGACTTGTGTTCGAGTTACGTTTGAAGATGCGTGAACGAGATTACGAAAATTATAATTTTTCCTACTCGTTTGTCGGGCGTTCGAACGCTCTTGCGTATTTTTCATGCACAGAATACATTTTTCTAGAAAAATGGCTATTAATACATGCAAATTCTCATCTAACAACACTAAAAGTAATAAGTTCTTAAGATTGTGGTATATTAAGTGCTATCAAAAGAATTTAACATGCGAATTTGATCATAATCATTCTAAAACTAGAACATAACAATGGAATCATGCCAACATTTAAGCGTAAACCATAACCTTAGGAAAGTAAGAAAACCTGGAAAAATTTTAGAAAACTTATGAAACTTTAAGTCCAAGTCGAGTTGCCTCTGTCCTTAAGAACTTATTAGCCCCGCCTCGATGCTCTATGGATTTTGTGGCTAACGTTCTTCTAGGATTACTTGGATTCTTCTTGTAGAAGGGGCACTCCTTTAACAAGATCTTGAACAAAGACAATGGTGGAAACTCTCACTTACTAGACTTTCTAAGACAAATGTTTGAGACCTCTAGTTTTTCTGGATTCCCTTGAATGAACATGAAGGCTCCATTATATAGACATGGAAGGGTGCCTTTGAGGGCACCCTTTGGTTTGGGGTGTAACCCTCCTAAGGGTTATACCCCTTCCTTTAACCCTTTGGAGCCTAAAGGTATGTTCTTTCAATTTTAGAGGACATGTCCATACATGCTAATTCATTTCCATAGGGCATTACTCAAGGGACATGACCCTCATTCATCCATACTCTATATTTAGAGAATTTTCCTTCATCCATACTTTATATTTAGAGAATTTACAACAAAGATAAATTCAACACTTATTCATAAGAATATATACTGTTGGTTGCAAATATTATTTATCTTGTGTGGGTTTGCTAGAGGATTATATCATCAAATTGAATTGAATCGATTTTATTGACTTTTTGTCATTTGTTAGTGGTTCTCTAATTATCTGAATAAGATAAACAATTAAAAACTATTAAGATACTAATAAGAAGAAAATAAAATGTTAGTGAAATTGCTTTTCTAAATTGAATCTGAAATTGAAACTATTGGAATTCTTATTTATAAAGGAAATAGAGTCCTAAAATGAAACTACTTGCTACAACATTAAAAACTGAATTGAAACCTCTGAATTTGAGTTGTGATTGATCTTGTTATAAATTCTCTAAATATATAGTATGTATGTATGAGGTTCATGTCCTTTGGGTTGTGCCTTATGGGAAAGACACAAACATGTAGGGACATGTCCTCTAAATTGAAAGGATGAGACTCTAGGCCTCAAATGCACCCTTTCATGCCTGTAAATTAAGAGACCTTGAATTCATTTGGGGATCCAGAAAATTCATAGAAGTTTGTGTCACATTTTTTTAGAGTTAAGAGAGAGTTTTTACCAATTGTCCTTGTTCAATTTCTTGTGAAAGGAGTGCCCCTTATGCAAGAAGCATCCAAGTGATCCTGGAAGAACGTTAGCCACCAAAACCATCTGTAGAGCACCGAGGCAGGGCTAATAAGTTCTTATGGATAGAGGCAACTCGACTTGGACATCAGTTTGATAAAGTTTTCCACATTTTCAGGTTTTTCTAAGTCTTATTGTCATTTCCAATTTGACATGTTAATGAACATTTGATTCCATTGTTGTGTTCTGTTTTGAAATGATTTAGTTAAATTCGGATGTTAAATTTCTTTTGATGAAACTACCTTAAAAACACAATCTTAAGAACTTATTAAAACTTTAAATGTTGTTAGGAGAGTATTTGCATGTGTTAATAGCCATTTTTCTGGAAAAATGTATTATGTGCATCAAAAATACGCAAGGGTGTTCGAATGCCCGACGAACGCATAGGTAAAAATTCTGATTTTTCGTAATCTCGTTCGAATGCGTCTTCAAACGCAAGTCTTCTGCCAAAGAACGTTCGAACGTGTATTTAAACGCAACAAGAACGTGAACTCTCTAGAACATTTCATTCAAACGCGTTAACGAATGCTACACTTTCGTGAACTCTCTGGAACATTTCGTTCGAACGCGTTTACGAACGCTTGATAAGTGCGGTTTATAACCACTTATTAATACATTCTTAGCTTACTATTTTGTTAGATTCTATATCATTTAATGTATTTGTAGTTTTTTTTATGTTTTATTTGTAGGAAGCATTGAGACATGGATCTTGGGGCAAATGTACGTGTTTTGGGACCTTACGAAAGCATCGGAAGCACATGGGAAAAGCGGAAAGTGCAGAAAACAAGACACCAGAAAAATTACCTGGCGTTGCGGCCCCACTCATGGGCATTGCAGAGCCTCTTCGAACACAAAACTTTTCAAGCTTTGTGAAGCTCTCGGCAAAGGCTCATTTTTCTACTCCAAGGAATTCGTTCAAGCCCTCCATGTGTGCTCCAAGCTCCAAGCTTTGCAAATGGTGATTCCATGCTCAAGGGTTTGTTTCCCTATCACCTTAGATGACTCTTCAAGTGCTAGCATTGGAAATATTTGCCACAAATCTTCCTTGTTTCTTCTTCTATGTCTCGGCCAAGCAAGAAAATGAGAAGAAAATTGGCTTCAAAAGCCGAGAGGGAGAGGAGGGAAAAAGGGTTCCCAAAACCGTGAGTGTTGGAAAAAGGAGAGAGAGAATTTGTGTTGTGTATTTGGTTATTTAATTTCCAAAATTCAAATACCAAAACAATTACCATTTTTCCAAAAAGGTACAAGACTTTTAAAGTCTTCCAACCACCACCACCATCAATCACTCAAAAGTGACTAGTTGTCAATCACTCAAAGTGACAGACATCCATCACTTGAATGACTAATGATGTGACGCTTGATGTGACTTGTGGGCCGCACTTGAATTTGAAATACGAGTGGGCCAGCAAACACTCCCGGGCTCGGGGTCGCTAATTCTGAATTAACGAATTTTCCGTTGCGACGTAATTAAATCAAATTTAATTAAATAATTGTGCCTAGCAAAATTACTATTCACATCGCTAACGAATTATTCTAAATTAACTCGTTCGCCCGAATTAAAATCTAATTTTAATTCCGAGTCGAAATCCAACTTCGTATAATATATCGAATATATTATTTTATCGATTAATTCCAAATTAATCGTTCTCTCTCTTTAAATAATATTTTATCCCAGATAAAATATCTCCGTAATTAGTCCCAGATTAATTTTCTCTCTTATAATTAATCCCATATTAATAATTGCAAGTCATACGTCATCGGTGAATCTTCGGGAAGCGACCCATGAGATCCCCGGATATGTTGGCAGTAAATCCGGTCATCGGACTATCCGAACACATACGTACCTAGTACTACGTTTTTACCGATTTAGAGGACATGGTTGGCTTCTAGCAAAGCACCGTGCCTACCCAATTCTCCATAAATATTCTTAAAGGAATATGTGATCTTTATCAGGCGTAGTATACGTAGTATTGCGTATTGCGATCCAGCATCGGATGTCACGTGCTAGGCTTGGGGCTGGAATTGTGTCTGCCCTGTACGAAGCACTTATCGGATCTCTGGTAACTAGTCTCTATAATCGGATAATCATGACTTAGTCATATTATCCCGATGACTGCAGTACATAAGAGCATCAGTTCCGTATCCTACGTGATCATCATCTCCACTATGACTGGAGTGATACTTCTGTCTTGATATCACACCCAATACACTACGATTCTCAATATACCCAGAAGAGGCGTACATAGAACCTGGTTAAAGCCCTGGACGATCAAAACCAAAGTATATTGATTGTCGCAAGTATTAGCGGTGCAAGTCTCAGGTTAAGACCAAATACATCTACCCTGATTCAGACTTCCATAGACACATAGTCATACTACCAATGGAATTCCGAGGTGTCTATCCAGAGCGAAGCTGTTTCCGTACCATCGGTAAACACAACCTCCTATTACACTTGCATTAGTATCATATACCCAAATATATGAGAAATATGTCGTTATGCTCCCACAACGCGCACAAGTGTAATACTAGTCTTTTACGCATTATCGATGTCCAATCTCGATAATACTCCGACTAGGGATATTTAATGATTAAACCTTCATGGATTGATACTGTATCATATCATCTCAATCCGGAACTAATCATAAGGACCTTTTATCATTTATACATCTTGGCATCTAATTACAAATGATAAAAGAGCAATTTCCTTTGTCACATTGCTAATTTGTACAACAACACCATGATCTGTACAAATACTGATGCTATGGGTTATAATTGACCAACAATCTCCCACTTGGCCTATAGCCAATCACTCAAGTGTCCTACACCCGAACTATGTACGGTTCTCTCAAACTTCTGCTGAGAAAATGCTTTCGTCAGCGGATTTACAGTGTTGTCATCTGATGTGATTTATTCGATCATCACATCGCCACGATTTATGATCCGAACGAATCAGATGAATATTTGAAGTATATATTTGGATCGTTGATGAGACCATTAATTCTTTAGCCTGTGCTGAAGCCTAGCTCAGCTGCTAACAGAACTACTCCTAATCTGATTAGGATTATTATCAATCCAAAAGGCTTCTATTGCTGCCTCAGCTGCAGCAATATTCCGCTTTTGTTGTTTATTCGGCAACAATATCTTGCTTGGAAGATTTCCAGCTCATTGTTCCGTTATCCAAACTATATAGTACCTTTATTACGACTTATAGTCATTTTTATTGTCGGTTTGGAAACTTGCAGCAGTGAACCCAGTCACTTCAAGTTCTCTTTCTCCATAGTATAAGAAAGCATCCTTAGTTCATCTAAGATACTTAAGGATGTTCTTAACATCAATCCAGTGACTATCACTTGGATTGGCCTGATTGTGACTACATATTCTCAAAGCGTGTGAGACACCAGGTCGTGTACATTTTTCAATGTACGAGTTCTCGGAGAGTACAAACAACTTTTAGATCTATCCCAGTAGATCTTTATTCCTAGAATAAAGGTTGTCTCTCCCAAGTATTCTACAGAGAATTTTCATGAAAGCAAAGCTTCACCGATTGTTATTATTGGAATATCATTTCCAAGAAAAGACATATCATCATTTTATAGGACAATCACTGTCAGTGCGCTCCCACTAACCTCCTTATATACACAAGAATCATTTTCGTTTTTAATTAAATCATATACCATTATGATTATATCAAAATGATAATTCCAAGAACGTTATGCTTGCTTCAATCCACAAATGGATCGAATAACTTGCAAACCTTGTTTGCTTGTTTTGGTACGACAAAACCGTCAGGATGTTATAAACATCCTCCAAAAGGTTTCCATTTAAGGAAATCAATTTTGACGTTCAGCTGCCATATTTCATAAATGAAACATGCAGCATCAGCAAACATTATCCAAATGGATTTAACCATGGCAACGAGTAAAAGGTTTCGTTGTAATCGACACAATGTTGATAACGATACCTTTTCGCTACAAGCCTAGCTTAGTACGTTGGTATGTTGCTTTCCATGTTTGTCTTCCTTGAAGACTTATATAGTACCAATAGGCACAATGCCTTACGGTACAACAACTAGTGTCCAAACATAGTTGGTATACATGGAATCCATTTCGGATATCATGGCACTTTGCCATAATAGGGAGTCGATACCTTGTATCACTTCCTCATACGTAGTCAGTTCGTATTCCTCAATAAGATTGGCATCTTTACGAGGTGAGATCAGAAACCCATACCTCCCAGGTTGTTTTCTGACTCTCTCCGACTATCGCGGTTCTTGTGTATTCGAAGATTATTGATATAGTTTCATCCTTGATGAACTATTTGTGTTCCATTAAGGAATCGGTGCCTGGAATAGTATTACTCCAATTTTCATCGAGTTTTACTTTCCTCCCACTTACCACTGCATATAGGTATTCCTCTTAGGAAAACCGCATGGAGAGCAACAATTAAATTGTTCTCTTGTGAGTTGTATAAGTACTATACTTTGGTTTCCCTAGGATAACCTACAACTTAGGCACTTATCCGATTTGGGTTTTAGTTTGGTATCATCCAAACATATGTCCAGCATTCCCAAATCTTAAGGAATGAGAAAACCCGGTTTATTTCCTGTTCATATCTAATATGAAGTCTGTCAAACAGATTTTTATGGAACCTTATTCAAAATAAGTTTTGCACTGTTTAATGCGTATCCCTTGAAGGAAAATGGTAGCTCAAAGCGACTCATGATTAACCTTATAATGTCCAACAAAATTCGATTTCTCCGTTCGGACACACCGTCAAATTGACGTATTCCGGGAGGAGTCCTCATTGAAAGAATACTATACTCTTTCAAGTATTTGAGAAACTTATTGCTTAAGTATTTTCCATCATGGTCTAATCATGATGTTTTAATACTTTAGTCGATCTGTCTGTCAACTTCGTGTCGAAACTCTTTGAATTCATCAAAAGTTTCTGATTCGTGTTTCATTAGAAACACATAACCATAACGCGATGCCACATCCGTAAAGGTTACGAAGTGTTCATATCCACCTCTAGCCTGCTAAACATAGGCCCACTTACGTCACTATGAACGAGGGCTAACAAATCGGTGGCATTTGCACTTTTACCAAGTAAAAAGTATTTCAGGCACTTTGCCTAATAAACTAGATTCGTAGACATTATTTAAATGGAATCAAATCCGTCCTAGTATCCACTCTTCAAAAGTGTGGATATACGAGTCTTAATTATTGTGTCCCAGACAACAAATCCACATATAAGTCTCAACTGATTTATTTAGTTTGAGCTATTTGTTTGTCATATCATACGTTTGAGATTTATTTATATTCAAAATATAAATACTATTATTCACATCTAATGTGTTTATCTCAATATCATCTTTATAAAATAAAACACTTTAGTGTTCTAGAATATAAAGGTATATCCGCAACGGGTTAAACCCTGATATAGAGATAATGTTTCTAGTCAAACTAGGTATATTATAACAGTTTCCTAATTTAAGTACACACCCGAAGGGTAGTTCCTAAACTTAGGTCTCTACAGTCAAAACAGCGACTCTCGTCCCGTTTCTGATTCGCAGATCAATCTCATCTGAAGTCAGTATCCTGCTTGTCAGCAGATTCTGCACATCAGTACATATTTATGTACCACACTCAGTATCTAAAATCCAATTTTAATACTAGTAGTGAACATGTTTATAATAAACATATTTAAAGCCGGAGCCTTGCCCCTCTTCTCTTCCTTCATGTCTGCCTTGGCCATACGGCAGTCACGCATCCAGTGACCCCGTTTGCCACAGTTTAGGCAGACATTTTGGGATATGTCCTATGTCTTCCCAGAAGATTATAATGATTTTGCCTTTGCCCATTTTCCACACCCCAGAAGCCTTTGGCCAAGCCTTGGCCTTCTGGGATTTCGAAGTAAGATGCGTCTTGCGCTTCTTGCCCTATTGCAAACTCTGGCTTTGTCTCATTGAGTATAGCCATTAACTCTCCAAGAGTTTTCTATTGCAATTTGTACTTCTAAGATCTAAGGATAGATCTATGAAGATCCTTCAATTTCAATATCATACTATAAGAATCTAATCCTTAGTTCTGACTAAGAAATTAAAGAGTCTTTGCGGCAAGCATAACGGATTAAGCACTAAAGTTATCATCACATGAATATTCCAAATATCATGTTCTACTATTTGCTCAACTCCGGGCTTAGGCTCAAGACGTCACTCTATAAAATAAAGTAACTTCTCGGTCCCCAGGACTATCCTGAGATTTTATTCCCAATCTGAAAATTAAAGTCGTTTAATGACATTTTTACCCAGGTTTATGTTTTAAACGCTAATCTTTCAGTTATCTTGATTGCTATAGTCCAACTATCCAATCAACAATTTCAGGTACTATTTAATATAATGATTACTATAGTCCAACTATATAATCAACTATAATTTAATTGGTTAATTCAAATATATTGATTACTATAATCCAATTATATAATCAACTATAAATGAAATAGTTTGAATACAGTCCAACTGTTTTATTAAAACAACGATTAAATATTAATCCAACTAATATATTAATTTATTTGACGAAAAATTTGAAATGAGCGCGTATTGGCAAGTAACTAAACGAATATTGCAAATTTAATACTTGCCTCCCACTATTTTTCGGAGAGCCTCTAACCCTCTGTGGAGTACTCGGGAAACCTTGTTTCCTAGTGGGCTAGGATCCCGTTAAATAACACACAATCTTGACTTTGGCCAATAAATTGTATGATAATTAACTAGGTAGATCTCTAAGATCAATTGGATCTCATCCAATTCCTAGATCCAGTAGGTGGACATCCAAGTCTGAAACATATATCTTATATATGCCAATATATCCAATATATTCCCTAACCTTTTTCCTCTTAATCAACTAAGCCTTGGCTTTGGCACAACAAACTTAATGATCCCAGTTAAGCGGAACCCATTGACCTTGGAAAGCTTCGTAATCGATGTCGATGGACAATAAGTGATCTTGACTTTGGCCAACAAATCACAACTTGGACAAGACACACGATATGGAACAAAGCCTTCATGATTCAAACACATCTGCGATGGACAAAGGTCTTGACTTTGGCCAACAAACCAGTGCCAATCTTGGATCTTAAGTAAGAATCACTCAATAAAAGGAAAAACGCTTAATATATTTTGAGGGTTTTTCGTGTAATTGGCAAAAAATTAATTATCTTTGTTAGGTCTCATCATCATACACCCTTAAACATGCATTCTAAATACATAATAAGGCGCGTAAATAAATTTAATAATGATATGCAAATGGATATTTAAGACATTGTTCCTAGAGCAAATCTCTCCATTTCCTCTCTCCCGCTAGCACAATAGTATTAATTCTACCCAATTACATAACACTTCTAAAGAAACCTCATTTACATTGAGGGTAATAGGTGAGAAGAGAAATACAAAGAGTCAAGAGGTAATAGGCTGGACACGCAGGTCCAATTTAATAAATTCTAAACTTATTACAATAATTTCCAAAATTGCCCTCACCCATCTAATATCCATCTGATATACATTATTCATACATCGCATCCATGTATTCACACAAAGCATGTTATTAATCAATCTAATCCAATTAATTAATCTGAAATTAATGACCATCCAATGTTCAAACAACGATTTGATTTTGCACGAGTCAAACTCGTTTTAAGAATAAGTACTCAAAGTATGAATTCTTGAATTATATTAAACTACAACATTAAATCCAATTTAGTTTGTATTTAATACTAATTCTATATTTAATTCTAAATTAAATAATTACACTTTTTAATGTGCCTTTATGACTTAGATTTCAAATTTAATCGTTACGGGTCTCAAAGCCCAATTAACATCCAATGTCAATTTAATTAAAGTCCAATGGGCTTTTAATTTATTTCATAAGGCATGGACTTTGGTCAACATGGGTCAAACCCAAATATCAAAGCCCATTTAAGGAATCACCCTTATTTGCCAAGAAACCAATTTAGGCCCATTAGGCCCAATTAAAATTAAAGGTCCATTAGTTATATTTGGACTTTATGGATATGGTTTTGGGCCCATTTGGATACAACCAATTAGCCTAAACCAATGAGTCATACGTCATCGGTGAATCTTCGGGAAGCGACCCATGAGATCCCTGGATATGTTAGCAGTAAATCCGGTCGTCGAACTATCCGAACACGTACGTACCTAATACTACGTTTTTACCGATTTACAAGACATGGTTGGCTTCTAGCAAATCACCATGCCAACCCAATTCTCCAGAAATATTCTCAAAGGAATATGTGATCTTTATCAGGCGTAGTATACGTAGTATTGCGTATTGCGATCCAGCATCAGATGCCACGTGCTAGGCCTGGGGCTGGAATTGTGTCTGCCCCGTACGAAGCACATTTCGGATCTCTGGTAACTAGTCTCTATAATCGGATAATCATGACCTAGTCATATTATCCCGATGACTGCAGTACATAAGAGCATCAGTTCCGTAACCTACGTGATCATCATCTCCACTATTACTGGAGTGATACTTCCGTCTTGACATCACACCCAATACACTAGGATTCTCAATATACCCAGAAGAGGCGTACACAGAACCCGGTTAAAGCCCTGGACGACCAAAACCAAAGTGTATTGATTGTCTCAAGTATTATCGGTGCAAGTCTCAGGTTAAGACCAAATACACCTACCCTGATTCGGACTTCCATAGACACATAGTCATACTACCAATGGAATTCTGAGGGGTCTATCCAGAGCGAAGCTGTTTCCGTACCATCGGTAAACACAACCTCCTATTACACTTGCATGAGTATCTTATACCCAAATATATGAGAACTATGATGTTATGCTCCCACAACGCGCACACAAGTGTAATACTAGTCTTTTACGCATTATCGATGTCCAATCTCGATAATACTCCGACTAGAGATATTTAATGATTCAACCTTCGTGGATTGATACTGTCTCATATCATCTCAATCCGGAACTAATCATAAGGACCTTTTATCATTTATACATCTTGGTATCTAATTACAAATGATAAAAGAGCAATTTCCTTTGTCACATAGTTAATTGTACAACAACACCATGATCTGTACAAATAGTGATGTTATGGTTCATAATTGTCCAACAAAGGGACCCCCCGGGTTACTCATAAAAAAAGGAAAACGACATGAGAAAGAGACAATAAATAAAAATATTAAACGACAACGAATGAGAAGCGGCAGTTCCCTCAAGAGCAACTAAGGAGGTCGAAGGACCATGAGCCATCTCCAGTAGCGAAGGCTAAAAGGTGAAGATCCCATTGTGTAGAGTGCATCAATGACGTTGGATTAGGGTCCTGGGTGGCCTCGGGGTCTCCTGATAGATCTCCAAAGGCATCTTCTTGAGAGATTTCCCCTTTGTACACCTTTAGGATCTTACGAACTACGTCCAGATCCACGTCAGGTCGGAGAGCTTCAAATATCCCAATGCAATCCTCCAGTCCTTCAATTTTAGCTTCCCATTTGACAACCTCCAAACAGTCAGGCAGTTCGGCCTCTACCTTTCTCAGGTCGTCCAAGGCTCTCTCCAGTTTGCTCTCGGCCGAAGCTATTCGCCAAAGCTGGATCTTGAGCTCGTCAGTTTTTCGAGTAGCCTCAGCCTTAGCATCACCCTCTTCTTCTTGGTCGTGTCTGAAACCCTACGGAGAGAAGCGACCTCGATCTTAGCATCTTCTTCACACTGTTTGAGATCTCGGATCTCTGCTTTGAGGCCCTAGATTTCAGTTTTGCCCTCTTCTAGCAGCTCGGATAATTCTTACTCCCGCTCGGCTAGGCGACTTTGAAGCCGTTGCACCTAACCTCCCTTGGAAAGAGTGCTAGTCAACAAGTCTCGATTGGTAGCCATGAGATAAACCATCTGCAACATAAAAGACGGGGTCCGTTTTGCAAAAATTAAGTAAAAATAAGTTATAAGGAAGAAACCCGGTTACCCGTAGGAGAGATCTACATGACTTGGTAATGAGGTCATCGAGTAAGAGACCTTCATATTCCGTGACCTTCTCCAAGCCTATGAAGTCTGCTATATAATTGTAGGCCGGTAGGAGTTGAGCCACATTTTCTTTCACGTCCTCGGTAAAACAGTTAATCCCCAACAGCGGACCACCACCTCCAGCTTGAGACTGAGAGGTAGGGGCTTTGCCTTTGTGGCCCATCGATTTTCTCCTGGGAGCCATCTCTGATGACTCATCGACCTCCTCTCCGCCAACCTGATGGAAGCGTCATTTTAGTGGCCAGGAGGGAGTCGATGTGGCTTGAGATATTTGGAGCACTTTGGGGACGGAATCGGTGGTGGAGCAGTCGACATTTAGGTCGATATTGTCATTATTGGTGGTCAATTGAGCATTCGAAGGCCCTACTGAGGAGTCAGTTAAGTATGATATTTCCCACATGGCCTTGGGCAGAACATGAGTGGTGATTCAGGAACAGGTACCTCGGGATCTCCCCCGAGAGGCCTTGGCTATTTCCTGGGCAAGCTGGATATGATCTTTGTGAGCAGACATCCATGTGAACATAATGAGACTGTTAAGGCATGAAAATGGCAGAAAATAAAATAAACAATAAGACAATGTGGTAAACATGGAAACTAGTGGGTCTATTAAAACTTACCAGTCTTTCTGGAAAATGGTGGAGGAGTGCTTGGGGTAAGGCCCAAGTCGTCCAAAGAAGAAGGGTTGACGATGTCCCGATAATGGCCTCCGAATTCGAATGACTTTTTTACCATGGCCTGGGTATCGTGGTGGACTTTTGGGAGTTCGCCCCAGCAAGCTACAGGTGGCACGGAGATTAGAAGGTCATACAGATCAGTTATGAGGAAGAGATAAGTCGGTTTATTACCTCCCACTCGGAAGAGGTTCGGAATTGAGAAGCTTTCACCGTCCCCCCCACCAGTGCCTTCCCCAAAGCCCTTCGGCCCAGAATCATTTGTCCTTGAAATTCGTATTGGTGGCAGGGAGATTGATGATGATGTGGGGGACTCTGACGTGAGATGAAAGGTAATACCATCATTTGTACTCTTTCGGGTTGGGGTTCATTCAATACAACATCTGCAGTTCAGAGAAGGTTGGTTCTCCTAGTCCGACTCGACTCTAGATCACGAAGAGACCAGCCAACACCTTCCATCCATTCAAGTTCAGTTGGCATAGAGCTAGGTTCATAGCTGCCAGCATCTTTATAAAGTATTCTTGCATGGGCAAATGTAATCCCATGTCGAAAAAGGTCGTGCACAACGCCACCTGATCATCACTGGGATTGCTCACCAGATCATCTTCATCAGGAATTTGGAGGCTAATTGGCCTTGGAAATATCGAACCTTTCCCTCAATTACTGCAAATCGCTTTCAGTTATTGATGAGACCCGATCTATGTCAAGGTTTACGAAGTCAAGTTGAAATGGTGTTAGCTCGGGTCGGGTGACTCTCTGACGGTATGATTGATTCTCCTCTTTGGATGTGGTTGGTGTGGTGTCTTAATCATCGAGGTTTTCTGATCATGTGTATGACCTCATCTTTGAATGGCATGTCGAGAGGTAAAGTGTTGAGTGGGATCATGGAGGCAGACTCAGAGTCAGACATCTCTATCAAAGCACGACCCGAGGTGAAAGGTTAGTTCATATTCGCGATTAGCTATGAATACTACAGCTAGGGCTATCATCTTCGTCCCTATCAGGTGACTAACCCTAAGAGTCTCTAAGTGCCCTAGGCGATGGCAAAAAGTAAGTTTTCAAAGTAAACCAAAACCAACACACCCAAAAAACCCAAAAACACAAGCCCTTCAAGCCTCAAAACCCAGAAATCATACCTATATTTGTACACAAACCGCAAAAGTACCCCGCATGAGTAAACCCACTCCTTATATTCCCATAATAACAGAAAACAAACTACACAAACACAAACATCAGAAACATGCACTAAGATAGAGGGAATCATATAATAACTTACTTGAAGATTGAAGACGATGCCAAAGAATTTGTGAAGGAGTTGAAAGGTTGGGAAATCGCACGAGGCAAAAGAACTCAGTTGCAATCTCTTTGGAGAAGACGAAATGTTAAAAATGTGAAATGAACTACATTGGCTTTTAAATAGGCAGCTCGGTTTGATTCTGATCGTTCGATTGAAGATGAAGGCCAGGATCAGTGACACGTGTGATGAGTATTTCACCCTGGTTGGATTCGGATGAGAGGACGAGATTGGAGCGACTGTTCAGTAGGGATCCAATTATACCCGGTTTTGGCGCGCAAGCTGTGGATGTGCGATGAGTGGCATCTCGGGGAGACGAAGCGAACGAAGCCATAGAATGATATGACGGGCATTTAAAGAAGGCAATGATGGCAGCATAATTTTCAAAAGACGGTTTAAGAGCCCTAGAGAATCATTTAATGAAGCAACCGTCACCAAGGCATAACCTTTTGACCATATGAATGCTCTCCAAACCCGAGGAGGGTGAAATTCGATTGATAGCAAGATCCTGACCCAAGGACTATAAGTCAATCCACACCACCATTAAAGTTTCCGGCATCAACTCACAAACTCGTTGATACCGAGAACTAGGGGAAAAATGTTGATGGTGATTTTCGGCCCAAAAAGAGTCGAAGTATAGAAAAGGGTAGTAAAAGGATTTCACTTATCAAGATGAGGGCCCAAGATCTTTGCACGGATGAAGGTCCAGGCCCATAGGCGCATGACCCGACCAGGGGATCAGATTCGGCTACATTTGAAGAACGACCCGAGGAATAAGGGAAAACCAGCCGAGGCACAGTCACTTATTCCCGAGGAAGCGGATCGCTAGAAGATACATGTCAGATCCCCCCGATCAAGCTCATAAACTTTCAAACACTTATCAAGAGTGTGCAAGAAAGTGAGAGAAGTGAAGGCATCTCTGCCGACCCGACCTTTTAACAGATACAGTGAAGGACGTCACTTGACTTGATATATCGACCCGAGGATGTGGATCGGAGCTACATCATTATGTTCTCTTGCGGATGATGTAAGCCCTAAACGGATGTTTGAGCTTCCCAAAGGCTGAGGAGATGGGAGTAGGCCAACGGCTGATGGGACGGAGTAGCGTTTCAGGTTTATCCATTGACACACGTAACCGCGTGGGAGTGGTTGGAATATAGGCTGGCACATAGACAAAGCGTGTAACAGTGACCAAGAATGGGTGAATTAATGAAGTTCAGATGGCATGGAGTAGTGGTGTCAGGCAGCTGAGCTATTATTTTTAAGGTAATTGGGGAATAGAGCCTAGACAATAATAACTTTGTAACGTGGCTAAATAGTGGGTTAAGACCCACTATATAAAGGGGTTGAGAATTCATTGTAAGTGGTTGGTTAATTAGATTCTGAGTGTTCTTATCACTTATAAAATAGAGAAAAATGTGTAAGAGAGAGAGAAAGAGCAGGTCGGTCTGACCCGAGCTCCTAATAAGAATTTCTACTTATTTCGCATCCGTGGACGTAGGTAGGATCCATTCCGCTGAACCACGTTAAATCTTCTATTCTTATCTGTGTATTACCTTGTTTGTCTGTCAAGTTTGTTTTGGTTCCCAATAAACCAAATGAATTCACTATTTGGCGGAGGTTTCTATTCGAGGAATCGATTTGCCCAAATCGCTCCTGAAACAAAAAACAATCGTCAACAACATATAACAAAAACAAGAGATAATTAACTAGACACCAGAAATAATGAACTTCAATTTCAACTACGCCATGTAAAATCCTCTCTTGTAAACCCCATCAAACCCTTAATTAAGGATACCCTATTACGCTTCAAGCCTCAAAACCACAAGACTCCAGCAAGAAAGTAAAAAACAAAACACAACCTTCCAAAAAAATATGAACAAGGTCCCATTAAAAAAATCAAAAACATCAAAACTGATTATATGTAATGATAAATACATGAACAAAGAAAGAAATGGTATCAGAAGTTGCATGAGAGCACAATGAATCGTCTTCTTTCTTCCAACAACTGCAGTTGCCCATTAATATAGAAAACAAGATGGTGGACGTTTGATAAACTCGATTTGTCTTCTTCTAAGCGTGAATACATTTGTTTTCGTCAAATTAAATTAAACAGTCACTTCGCACTGATTCCGTTAAATATTTAACATATGTTAACAGATATGTGGACATCTAATACACTTTTTAATCTTTGGATAGAACAATCATTAAGGATGTGATTTTAGATGACTTCCAAGAGGTATGACTTGGTGGCAAAGGGCCTAGAATTTGGTTGACAGGTCTTAGGTTCGAAACTTTGGGCAGCTGAGGATTTTACCTGCTCCGTTTAAGTCCTGATCGAGTGATTTGACGGTTGGATTTCTAACATTTCCAAAAAATATGCATTTTAGATAACATGTCAATCTTTGGGTATAAAATTGATAATTTCCCTAAAACTATTAAGATGCTGACAAGAAGAAAAGAAATTGTTAGTGAAATTAATTCGCTAAATTGAATATGAAATTATAACTATAATTCTTAATTACAAAGGAAATAGAGTTGTAAAATGACTAAACTATTTGCTATAGTATTTGAAATATTTGGGTTGTGATTGATAAATTTTTGATCCCTCCAACTTGCTTCTTTGTATCACGTACTTTCACTTTTAAAAGAAAAATTGTGCCCACTTTCATTTTTTTAAGGAAGTGACATACTGCAAAATTCATTTCATCTTCTATAACAAAAAAATTGGGCTCTCAATTGAATTGGATTTGAATTTTTAAATAGGCCACACTTAAATTAATACATAAGGAGAATGAAAAAAAAAAGAGAGATAGAGAGAGAAATAAGAATAGTCACATAATAATTATAGGAGATTTTGTCTACTAGTCGATGGACGATCAAACATCTATACATGCAAAGTTATGGTCATTCACTCTCCATTGTGGTGTCTCACATTACAAAAGCTTTCGAAAGTAATCTGTCTTAAATGCCATGACTCAAATCATTTCAATTTCCGGTAAATCACCCTGTTGCATGAGCAATGAGGAAAATGATGAAGAATTATACAATAAAACGAACATATATATTAATTCACCGGATTCTATTATTCGTAAAGCAATAATAAAATATAGACGGGAATATTTGGTGATCTATTTCATATATTTCGTATTTCATATACTATAATGAATATTCGACAAGGTAAAGACGACACATCAATTCTTTATACTTTTAATAAGATCAATTAGGACAAGTCACACACTCATATACAGTCGAACTACCAATCAACTAAAATCAAAATCAAAATTGAAGAACTAAATGCTTATATTATCCTGCAGTATAAGTCTCTTAAATCACTTGCACAAATGTATTAACTTGATCGCGCACCAAAAGTCTCTTGAAATGGATGCATGAGGTAACAAAATCTGAAAGTCCTACTGCATTTTAGATTGTTTCGATTCTCCTAAACCCTAAATAAGGTCTCATTTATTAGGGGATTAAAAAAATCAGTAATCAGTATTAGTAGCTATATATTTCAAAATATTTAGCGTTTGACAACCTAAGTGATTAAAAAGTTAATTAGAAATATTAGAGATCTAAATGTCATTCTCTCTATTATAAATGTTCATAGGCTTAAATCATACTAAAAAACTAGTTTATGACTTAAAAGTTGTCCGATACTTTTACATATATAACACGAACTATTTCAACAAATGTGAGATTATCTCCTTGCATTGTTACATGAAAATTTCTATTATGTAACGGAGATATTACGTCTCATAACAATAACTCAATAATATCTTGCTACGTATATATACTATAACAATAAAAACAATAACTAAAAAAATAATAATTATATTTAATACAATTTATTAATTGATGGTTCCATATCAATATACAATGATATTACCAAAGAATTACTCATTTTACAGACACATGTGTGATTCATCAAAAAGAAAAAGAAAGAGTAAGTGCATGCATATGCACTCTTGAAGGGGTTTTAAAGCTGAAGTAAAAAATGTTCAGTTTTAAGATTTGAAAGTGCCCTAACCAATAAGAAAATATCAAGGATCGTGCAGTTTTTCATTTTCAAGGATTTGATATAGCAAATTTGTGCAAAAACTCTCAATCGCATTTGCATGAATATCACAGACAGATCAAAGTCCAGTAAGGGCTATAGTGAAATAAATTTAAGACGAATATAAACATCGTACCCAATGCATGACTCTCATTACAAATAAGGTTTGTGGAAGATTTTAATATTAACAATCTTACCCCTGTTTTTCACAGAAAGATTGTTTCTAGGGTTATTCAAGTACTATTCAAATTTTCTACAACTTAGAAAGCCAAAGAAGAAGTAATCATGAAGATCAGCAACAAGAACATGTGAAATGCAAAGGCTTTAAACATTAGATGAACAGAAAAATTTGAAGAAAAAAATAACAAGTGTATTCTTTTGAAGCCCAAAGCTCAGCCAGAATATAACCACCCCAAGAAAAGGTCTATTTCCCAAACAAATCTAAGATCCAACACCAAAGCATTGTAATGGAATAAACTTACTGTCCCACAAGATCTGAATTAGACGACATGCAATCTAGTGTAGGTACAAAGGGCTTACAAATACAGATACAAAATTTCAAAACTGCCCTTGCAAAGATCTTCTGCAGTGAGGAAAAGCAATCAGTAGGGCAACTCTCGTTAACCAGATTAACATTAATGATTTTAAATTATCAATAAGTTTCTATTAAATAATTGTTTATATTTGGAAAAGCCAAAGAAAGACTAAAAAATTAATTAAGGATATTTTGAAGAAACCTTAGACTTTGATTAATCACTGGCTGTCAATCATTTGCTTATTTAACATATATATTAACATAAATTAAAAAAAAAAAGTGCATGATATATCTTACTTTGCCATTCATGGGGCAGAAAATCTTCAGAATCTTAAAAGAGTCATGTTAATGGAAAAGTAATATGCAATAAATATAGGGAAATGCTAACGAGTGTTCTAAAGACGCTCTCTAAGAATATATTTTAGGAAAGTTTTGATGGAAAAAAGAGAAAAAATAATTAATGTTTTAACAGTTTTTTTCATTTCTCATAAAAATAATGTCAAAAATTTCCTAAAATGAATTCTTAATGAGTGTCCGAAGGACACTCGTTAGCATGACCCATTAATATATATTAAATTCAATCTCCAACAACATCTATTGATTTGAAATTCATATTAAGTGTGTATAACTGTTGTTATTGAGATTAATTTTCTTGGTATAGTTCACTAGTTTATATATATACTAAGGCTGTCAACATCGATATGTCCACAAAAAATAACACAAAAATTATTAAAAAAATATATATCTAAAAGACATATAATATTTTGTGCACAGTTCCATCATGAAAGTTCAGTCACAATCTTTTAACACGTGTGTTGTGATCGGAATTAGGGTTTTGGCCAACGGGGGAGTATTGGAGAAGTGTGAAAATTTGTTGAACTACTACTTCCACACCACGCATGTAATAATAATGCTTATGCATAAATAAATAAATCAATCAAACAACTATATAACAATTAATGAAAATTAAATAATTAATTAATTACCATATGATTCAGGAAAAATGCATGGTGGCCGAGCTTGATTCATCAGTCCCCTTGCTTTGGCTCGGCTTCTTCTTCTTCTTCTTCTTATAAGGGATCCCTCTAGCCTTAGACTGACACTCCTTCACTTCCCTCAGATAAACCCGAATAGCGCCGGCAGCGAAAGGGTTAGTCTCCAGCGAGCCTCCATTCTCTTCATAGGCAGCCCTGAGCCTACCGATGAGAGCATCAAGGCTACCCCAAGCCTGTCTTAACGGGCAAGTACAAGGAGCCGGAGGCTCGGGCTGCCCATAAAAAATGCAGCCTTGGAGATGAACCTTAGTCTTGCCGAACTGATCAAGGTAACGAAGAAAGTCAAGCACATGGTTGCAATTGCACTGTGACAGTGCCACCGGTGGCCTCTGGTTCCTTAGATAGTGCCCAAAAGTGTTCCAGTCCCTTCTCTTTTGTGACTCATACCGGCTTGGAGTCGGTGGCTGCTGCTGCTGCTGATGATGATGATCCGATGATCCTTCTACTATTTCCTTTCCTCTATCACTAGACATATTGCTTGAGATTGATGGAGAAGATTATAGCAAACGTTCAATTTTTTTTTTTTTTTTTTTAGGTAAATAAGCCAAGAAATGGGAATTTTTTTTTCTTTTGTTTTAATTTTTTTTATGGGTTGATGGTGAAATCAATAGGAGAAAATCGATTGTGGAGGAAGATGAAGATCACATCATGAGGACTAGTGACTAGACATGCCATGGGGGCCATGTTATGAAGTTGCTTTCTTTGTGTATCTTTTTTTCTTCGATTTTACTAATGTATTCCTGTATATGTACTAGGTATTGAAATTTAAATTCTTATCATTGAAGTTGAAACCAAAATTATTGAATTTGAAATTTTATCATTGATGTTTCATGTTTAATATTAAAAATTTTATTTCAATAGCCACCGTTTCAATTTTTTGAAATGAACTCGGAGATGGAAGAAGTTATAAAACAAGATCTTACATCCTAATTAAGTTGATATCTAACATTAAGTCATCAAGATTGAAATAATATTAGAAATAAATAAGATTTAGAGCCATACAAAAGAAATAATGGAAAAGTCTCATCCTCGTTAAAACTTTAATCAGTAAACTCATGGGAAAAACCCAATTAAGAAAAGAATATCAATCTCCAATTAAAATAATACTAAACTTCAAATTTTAGTTTCAATACTACCGGATTATTATAGACCTTCCCTTTCTTCCTTCATCTTTCAATGGTATCTTCCTTTTTTTTTTTTTTTTTTAAAGGTAGTGTTTTGTGTGCATTAGCTATACTTTTTTTTTTTTAAACGATGGAAATCATGCCGCTAAACCACCTGATTTGATTTAAGCGGAGTAGATAAAATTTTCAGTTGTCCCAGGTTTTTACAATAAATACATCATTGAAATTCAAACTCATAACCTGACGACCAAATCTTAAGCATTCTACCACCAAACAACACCCTTGGTGGGCGTACATTAGCAATACGTTTGTCCCTATTACATACAATTATATTTTATTGTACTTATAATAGTTAGTAGAAGTAATTAATTAACTGATTAATACAGATGCTGTTTAAATTTGACTAATTAAGAGAGAGAAGGATGATGTGAATGAGATCTGAAATTCGATTCGTTGTTGTTGATTTCCATTTTTTGAATTTCAAAAAATAAAAATAAATAACTTGACTATAAGTTTACCAAGCTTAGAATATATATACCCACAAAACTGTTTTAGAATTGAGGTGGTATTTATTTTTTTCTTTCAACGTGGGATATGACTGAATATATGTGTGAATGATATTTTTATTTTATTTTCTAATAACTTATTATAAATATCTGAAAAATTAGTAATTTGTCATTTCTATCCTTTAAACTGTCTTGTATCTATATTTTTTTTGAAATTGTTGGAAACTCCACCGCCAAACTACCAATTTCGGACTTAAGCGGGACAAGTAAAACTTCCGACTGTCTCGGACTCTTACAAGAAACACACTCCCTAAATTCGAACACATGACCTCAAGGTGAGATCCTAAGCCTTACACCACCAAGTTACGCCCCTTGAGACGTCTTGTATCTACATATTATAAATATTTTCAAGTTAAATTATTTAATAAAATAAATAGATTTGACAAAATGAAATTAAAAATATATATATATGTAATTTGAAATGTAAATAATACTATAAAGTTCTTTGATAACAAGAAATTGTATGTTAAATTTTACCATAATTAATTGATTATATTGAATGAAAAAATGTAATTAGACTTTTATATGGTAGAAGATATATTAAATGTGTACGGATAAAGTTTAAATGATTCATTAAATATCAAGCAATAAACTAAAATTTTCAGCTTAATCATATTCAGTTACCTTAAATTCAAGGTTAAATGAAAAAATATATCCATTTATATTAATTAAATTTTATTAATCATTAAGTAATAAAATTATACGGGGATCAACTCTTTTCAAGTCTATATCATGTTAGGTTTTGGGAAGCACAAGCTTATACTAGCCAAATATTAATAGCCCTTTGTTCTTAGAATTTTATAAAATCTATCCATCGATCAATTTTTTTTATATTATTTTTATGATCAATAATTATGGATAGAATATTATTGACGGGTGTTTTTCGTTATAAGGGTGATATGAGAAATTAACCATTCAAACAAATCTCCCTGAACAGTGAATTTATTTGGTTAGTAGGGAACCAAATGCAAACTCAGTAAACAGACAGATAAATCACAAAGACAGTGATTTAAGTGGTTCGACGGACAGCGGCTCCAACCTACGTCTAACAGAGAGAAAGAAGGTGTATTTTATTACCTGCTCGGAGTTAAAGCCGAGCCGAGCTACAAGTGGGGTAATTATCTTACAAAGAGTTTACAATACATCGGGTCTTACACTAGCCCGTTATAATTCTCTCAATAGTCAAACAACCGACCAACTTTCTCTCTCTATCACTAGATTTTTGGCTCTCGGTTTCTCTCTAAGTGTTGAGATGTAAATTTTTCTAACCCTTTACAAGAGTTGTGAATACAATTCCAAAGAATCCCTCTTTTCTCAAATGGTTTCATTCCCTTTATATAGGCTTCCAAATCCATAATTTCATCACCCATGACATCACCTCATGTCACTCTGTCATCATTGCAATAACAACTCTTCTCAACTACCCATAATTCAGCCAATCAAATTAGTTTTTTTTTTCCTGTCACTGCACCGGCTTATGGCTGCTGGCAGAGGCTACTTTCACGGTGAACCACTGCTTTCCCATAGTTATCATTAGCCTTTTAGAAAGGTATCATCTCACTTTAGGGCATACGTCACTTGACTCAAGAGCAAATTTGCATGTGATCCCATCTTTGATCCTCGAGTCAGCATACCGAGGTGGATAATATTGGTCAAAACTCTATGTGACCTCTTCAACCAGGTCAGGTTGCTAAGTATGGACCCCATCGGGTCAGTTTCCACAAATACTCAAATGAACCCAAATATAGCACTTATTCTATAGGTCGGGACGACATACCAACCTGCTTCATCATTAACACACTCAGCCCTTGCATATACCCCTCCATATATGCATGGCAACGGGCCGGGCTCGGGCCGGGCTTATCAAAGCCCGGGCCGGGCCCGTGCTGTCATCGGGCCGGGCCCGGGCCTAATTTTTTAATTATAAATAAAAAAAAATATTATATAAAAATATATTTTATAAATAAAAATATTTAATTATTTATTTTAAGCCCGGACCCGATTTTTTTATTATAAAAAATTATAAATATAAAAATATATATATTTTATAAATTAAAATATTTATTTATTTATTTTAAGCCCGGACCCGATTTTTTTATTATAAAAAATTATAAATATAAAAAATTTATTATAAAAATTTACATATTTTATAAATTAAAATATTTATTTATTTATTTTAAGTCCGGCCCGGGCCCGTGTTACCCCGGGCCGGGCTTCGGGCTTTTCTGTCACCCCTACCTCCATATAATGGGGTCGAGTTTTTCTATCAAATTTTGTCTGTCTCTTTGGGCCCTTTGGCCCATATTATCCATTTTTGGCTAAGTATATAGTAAATTTTGCCCCTCCTCAGCATTTGAATCTTCCTTAGGGTAAAAAATCTTCATCAACATATGTCCCCTAGTTCTCGGTATCAATGAGTTGGTGAGTTGATGTCGGAAACTTCATAAAAGATGTGTTGGAGTTGGTGCTTAGAGCGACAATCCGAATAATGTATTGTACATTTTATTATTTATTAATAAAATAACTATATTTTCATTTCATACATTTTTAATGGTAATGTCATTATGCATATTAGATTGATGTATAAATATGTTAAGAATGACATCGACCTTAAAATAGTCTTGTAGTAATATTAGACATTATGTGGTCCGACAATGGGATAGTATTACTATTATAAATTATTCTTAAAAGAAAATATTTATAATCGTTGATTTTGGAATACGGTCGAATTCCTATAACCTAGAAGATTAGCACATGTCGTATATTGGATTTGGAATTCCAATGGTTTAACCTGATGTACCATGAGCTTACGAAGCTCGTATAGACATGTGGATATTCGTTGGACCGAATACTGAATGACTCACAAGTGATTCCTAATAGTTGAAAGTACACACCACCGTCAATAGGAATCTCATCTAGTCAAGTGGCATATGTGATCCTTTGACTATAGGATAACATTGATTTTGTGTGAGATCCTCCACACTTTGATGCTATGTATATCAGAAATCTTTCATGATTTGGCCTCTAGATGTTCGTTGGGTGTGGACCGATGCACTCGTTAATCAAGTACATATCAAGATAGGATCTGCCGGTCCGTATGTGTACCATAAATGATTTAGGTATCCATGTGAGTAAGTCACAATTCCTAAGACTTTAGCCAAAGCCGATCACGTAGGGTGGATCAGATTAGTTGTAAAGAATTATGGACATGTCGACATGAGATGTGTGCCTCGAAAACTTGACGGTGTATTATATATTTCCTAAGGACAACTCGGATAGCCTACGACAGATGGATTGATAAATATATGTGATGACCTCGACTTGTATAGTTCAGAAATGTCGTTCGTGTTCTTCGAGAATTCATAGGTGTCTGAATTACGTACATATTAGCTAGGCTTATATTATGTACGTTCTGGACTTAGAGAGTCCTACAATATGAAGTGTACTCGTTAAGCACTTGGGTAGCCGATAATTTTTTATAATAAATAATATTCGATATTATAATTATCAACCAAGATAATCAAGTGTTATTGGATAATATTGATTATTTACTTTGAACTAATTGGATTAATTGGATTAATCAAAAATTACACAAAGGTTTAATTGTAAATTCATAAATATCTATACCATTTGAGGATATTTTGGTAATTACAAATACATAATTATAGGTGTATTTGGCTTGATTTAATTAGATTAAATCAAAGTGGTAGACATGTAACTAATCCATTAATTAAACTTTGTCTTGATTTAATTAGATTAAATCAAAGTGGTAGACAAATGTGATTAGTCATACCTAATTATACATATTTGGAAAAATGGGATTAAACCAATATAAAAGTTGATTAAAACTTTTATAAATTAAAAATTGCCTAAGTTTTGTTATAAATAGCAAGCTTGAGCAAATGTTTTAATCAAGCTTAAGAAAGCTAAAACAAGCAAGTGTTAGAGAAATTAGCCTAAGTTAGAGAAGTCTTTAGAGAAGCTTTGGAAGATCTCTACAATATTTAAATAAGGAGAAATCAAGATTGAATCTTGGAGTGACGCTTTCTAACATTGGAAT